>JAOVVF010000018.1:11765796-11814850 GCA_028565595.1 Duopalatinus emarginatus
AGGACCCTTATTGGTGTAGCACAGACTGGCAGCCCAGATCGGGAATCGAACCCAGGTCTCTCACATGGGAACCCAATGATGTTACCAATGTACCACACCAACCTGTTAAAGAGGTCATAAGTAAAGAGGTCATAAGTAATAAAGTACTTTCAGAGGCTCATTAATAATCTCATCTGTTCATCTATGCTCATTTCATTATCCCACCGCCACCAAACTTTACAGTTGGCAGGATGAGTGCTCCTACTGGGGCAACAGGTAAGCCATAAAGGGTCTATCTTGCCTGTTGCCCCAATAGGAACACTCATGGTGCCATCTCCTAAATCCTCCATTCCACCCTCTCCCACTTGCCAACTGTAAAGGTTGGTGGAGGAGGAATAATGTTATAGGGTTGTTTTTCAAAATTTGAAGCGAAATCATAATGCTTCAGTATAACAAGGCATTTTGGATGCCTTTCAATTTCTTAGGAACATTTTGGTGTAGAAGAACTTGGACCAGGACTGGGCCACACAGACTGAGATTGTAGTGTGTATAGAGTGAGATTGTAGTGTGGATTGTCCTTAGAGATCATCATGATGAGTAATGAGCCATGAATTGTTATACATGTACCACTAGCTGTTCGGTTGCCTGATGGCCTGGGAAGAAGCTGTTTCAGATTTGGCTGCCTCTACTTCCTGCTGCTTGGCAGCTGCGAGAATGGTCAATGGCTTGGGTGGGTGGAGTCCTTTATAATTTTCCTGATCTTCCTCAGGCAGCAGCTGGCATAAAACTCCAGGAGTTTTGGGAACCCCTGTCGTGTACTGGGCTGTCTCTAACCAGCTTCTAAAATCACTTGCCACAACCATGCTTCTCATGTTCCTGGTGTTAAACTGTGATTCCATTGTGTCTCTGTACTCATGTTTGGCTGCCTGTATAGTCTTAGGAAGGACATAGCTGGCTCCTCCATGTGTAAAGCATTTAAAAGCAGTGGTACTTGCCACAGATGAGCTATGGTTTCTGATTGGGATATATACGCATATACTCTATGCACTTTCGTAAAAATCCAGTGACAGAGTCTGTGTATTCATAAATGTTATTCACCTCTTGACAGAATATCTTCTGGTCCTAGAGCATAGATTTTAATTGATCTGACTGGTAATAGACCGCTCTGATAATAGGCATCTCCTATTTTAGTTTCTGTCTAGAGGTGGGCAGTACCAGAATAGAGGAGTGATCTGATTTGCCAAACCGAGGTCAGAGGAGGGGGAGTGGTCAGACAATCCACAAACAGGCTTTTAAATGCAATGGTGAAAGCTGAAAATGTGAAACAGGCTATAAGACTTAACACAGAGAAATTTAACGTAGAAAATGGCTTAGTAATGTAGGCAGTGAAGAAACTGGCACTGATAATAATTTGCAGCTTCTGTGAAAACACAAAGGGTTTAAATTACCAAACACAAGGACACAGAGGAAACTCAAAACAGATGAACAAAAAATAAATCGATAATCAAAACAAAACGGGTGGTTAACTGTGAGGTGCATGAAGTCGGTAGTCTGGTGACTACAGTGCATGGCAGGACTGTGGTGATTCTCTAACAGTCAATATCAAGCAAAATCTATTTAATTTCAAGGTCAGAGGCATAACTCCAAATGAAAAGAGAGAAGAAGGAATATAATACCTGCCAAAGAGAGGACAAAGGGGACTAGAGGGCAAAAGAGTGGCAGATAAAAATAAGAAAAGAGATTAAGAAGGCAACAAGGAAACAAACATATACAGCATTTGTCTTCAAAAATAACATCCAGTATTAAATGAAATAATTACACAATCTATGTCTGTTTTTAGACATTATACTGTGATTTTTATAATAAAACCCTTAAGTTAAAGACAGTATGTGAAAATGTGAATATAACACAACTGAATGTTGACAAAAGTAACTTGTAATGCTTAATTAATACTGGTTAGTTTATGGCTATGAAGCAGTCAGTCTTAAAGTGGTTGTAGCTTGTTCCATAATGGCACAACACTACTGCTATATCTTTGTCAATTCATCTTTAACCATTCTTTTTCATCATCCAGATTTTTTAAACAGTCCATATTGTTGGTTCATTATTCTGCCCAGAGACTAAAATTAGGGGAAAGAGGGTGTATGAAAGCCTGCAGAATCTCTCCTCAGATGAATAATTTACATAAATTAATTTAATTAAATAAAGCTCTCACAAAGAATCTGCTAAAGACAAGCTGCTTCTTCTAGTTAAGCACAGATGGGTTTTTTTTTTCTGCTATATATATTTTTCTACATCAGGTTTTACGTTTACTGTAAAAGACACATAATTTTATGTACTGCCTTTTTCTATTATTGAAAAATAATTGGAAATAGATTGTGGGCTCCTCTGGAGACACAACTCCCTTGGAAGTGTCTTCCATTCACAATGCTGAACATTACAAATGAATTCAGTATATTTTCCCAGAATGGCTCCTGAACATTTTCTGTTTCTGCACACAATTTCTGCAAGGCAATTTTCAGAAACATGTTTTATTTCTTTGTCTGCCCCTTACGCAATGTCCACCAACTAGCTATATGTTTGCAGGTCAGTTGATGTCTTGTTTCAAAATAATATTACAGCAAGAACAAAATCTAGCTCCCTTCTGATTAGTAATTTACTACTGTATCTAAAAAAGTAGAATATTGTGAAAAATTCATGTTGGTTTATAATTTAATATTAAAAGGAAAATTTCATATATTTTATATTTATTGCATGTAATATGACATATTAAATGGTTTTTTTTTTGTAAACAATGAGTAAGATCAAAAAGAAAAGAAGGTGCATTGCATATCCAACTTCTGACAAGTTGTTCATATATACTGTACACTTAATGCTTGGTTGGTGCTTATTTACCCTAAGTTACAGCATCAGTGTGAATTGGCATGGGGTAATCAGTGGCACTGCTGAGATGTTAGGAAAGCCAAGGTAGCTTTGATAGTGGACTTAAGCTAGCAGTGTTTCTCATCCTCCTCTTGACAATACCCCAATAGATTCCTTATAGGTTTCAGGTAAGAAAACCATTTGGTAGTAGTTTTGGTACTGTGGCTGAATGTTAAGTCCTGCTGGAAAAGGAAATCATCATCTCAATAAAGACTGTCAACAGATGGAAGCATGAAGTGCTTCATTACAGCTCTGCAGGGGGTTTAGCTCTTTGCCTTGTCACAGACTGGGACAATGTTCATCGTCAAAGCTGATGCCGGAGGGTTGTAACACAGACAGTTGGAACACAATGGGAGTAACTGAATAGTCCCACAGGAAGTGAAGCATACAAAGTTCACAACGAACCCACAGAAGTGTGCAACTTCTGTACAGGAGGAAGTATCTGGGCTTCCACTTTGGCCCTGGGCAGGTGTCCCAAAACTGAGAGAGAGCAGCGACTGTGGCCTGACTCGGGAATTAGACCAAAAAGATTGGTCTCAAATGGAATTCTCTATAAAATCAGTCATTTCTTCAGGTGTAAAGACCTGCACTGCAGGATGAAACATTTTTCTGTTTCCCTTCTTTGAGGCATCAGGAACAGAAACAGTGGGAGGAGTTTCAGATGTCGAACCTTTAACCAGATTCTCCACTTGCTTTAGTGCAAGAATATCTTTTATTAATGCTTCTGGGGCAGTGTGATGATCACAACAATGTCATTTTCAGTCTTGACCTTAACCATCCAGATGTGTGTTTTGCAACTAGATCTCAGCCAGAAATTAATGCAGTGTTTGCCTTGTCAGCAAGGACAGGGATGGCACAAGGCCTATATAACAAATTTTCTTCAGAGTGCAGTGCATTTTCAGTTTTGCAGCTTTTTTTTTTATATTACCAGGGGTTCATGGCTTAAACTTTCATGCTTAGCATATTTTATAGGTTACTTGTACGAAGACAGATATGTCTTGCACTTAAATTAGTTATTTCCATTTATGCTTTAATATCAGTTTAAAAAATAGGGCTTTAGGCAGTGAGTAATTGAACCCTATTCATAATTATGTCATAGTTCAAGAAAAAAATGAATGTGAAATCTTTTCACAGTAAAATGAGTTGGTGATAATATGACTGTGTCTTCCAATTCAAATTATTATTTCACAATATAGTTCACCTCAGTATGCTTCTTTTTGCCTGCACTCAATGACTAAGGATGGGTGATAGGATAATTAACATATATGCAGCAATTCAAATGTGAGCTTACTCATTACTGAAGTGAAAGTGAACTATTTTGCCTACTGTATTTGCATATGAGGAATGTTACCTCTGCATTTAACCCATCCATGCAGTGTAACACACACACACACACACACACACACCAGTGAACACTAGGTGGCAGTGAACACACTTGCCGGAGTGTGTTCGGCGCCTGGGGAGCAGCATTTAGGTGCCTTGCTCAGCTGTGTCTTGCCCCAGGCGTTCGGGTTACAAGACCGGTTCCCAAACCACTAGGCCACAGCTGCCCCCCTAACATTGTAGACATATGGTTAAGCTCAATTCATGACATTTTTACTCACTGTAAAGTATTAGGAAGCTATGCTAAACTGTACCAAGCTTCAGATTTGTGATATTTTCTTTTCTGGAGTTTGAATCCAGACTGTTTTTTTATACTGTGAATTCCTGTATTTTTTAAGTGTTGTTTTGCTGATCACCTGACCTAAGCCTGTTTTTGACCACATTTTGTTTCAGACTTTGTTTGCCTGATTTTTATTCTTATAAAACACCTGGACTTGTGTCTCTGTGAATCTCTAATAGTCAATACTCATACTACTACTGTTTGCCTTTTCTTTATATAACTGTCTACTGTCAAAATATTCTCATTAGTGTTACAATCCACCAGGATCGAAGCAAATTTAATTAGGATAACAAAAGGGTAGCTTCTTTAGACATACATCTACTCTATTAAAAGGACATTCTTTAGAGCTGGGGGATGAAAAGCTCTAGTCTGAAACATCTGATGCACTTTCCATTAGTATGACTGAACCAGACATTAGATGCATTTAGATTAGATAAGCATACATTAGTGCTTTTGTGCGAGAAATGGGGCTCCTAAACCAACTCCGAGTTTTAAATTCTTTGGACTAAATTGAATTTAGACTCATTAATTCTATCTGTGTTCTATGTTCTATCCGTGTTTGTGTTGGTTTCCTTGTGTTGGGTTCTTAGGTTTCTTTCCACTTTACCAATTGTCCCCATGTGTGAATGTGTCTGTGCATGGTGCTGGCCCATTCAGCTTATATTTTAGAAATATTGCAGGTTGCTTTGAGTGAGTGATTGAGTGAATTTCAACCTCAAATTCAAAAAAGGCAATTCTACAGTCTATAAATAAATGTGTTGCTATCCTCTTTACAGCTGCATGGTTAAAAACTTCACTGTTGCTGAACCTGCTATTAAAAGCAGAAGACACAGTGACAGTAACCTCGGCTCATACACAGTAAACATGTCTACTGGTGACAAAAAGCAATGTCTCCCACAAGGTAAATGGTACTGTTAGGGATATAAAGAAACATCTATGATTAATTTGTCCTTGAATGAACATCTGTATAATTGTATTGTATAACTGTCTTTCTTGATAGAAAGCTTTGAACTTTGACCAAATACTGACAGCTAAAATAATAATAGCAGATTGCAGACAGCACTAATTAACCTAACAATGTGTTACTTTGCTACCCATTCAGTTTCAGACATAAATGGCAACTAAATGAGATTTGACAATTTTTAGGTAAGCTTGGTGAGAAAAAATTGTAAATGTCTCACAGCAATGGGGAGAAAAACAGAGTAAGTCAACCATTTATTGTACATGGAAACACTGCTCTCAGGCAGACAAATAGACTGATGTCAGACATTCACACTTAACACTAGGCCAATTTTAAGTTGCATTAAAAGTGAACAGGAAACGAATTGCAAATAGCCAAGCTCAATTATCCACAAGGAAGAATGCATACTGTGTGACAAAATGAGGAATAAAACATTTTCTCAGAGGCTGTTTGTCAATATTCTCAATACCCAGATGTAGGTTATGGATAATCATGTGGAATAAAAAGTGTTTTAATTGTAAGTCACCATGAATAGGGTCTGTTGAAATCTGTTTTAATTCATGTCAATAAAAATGTCTTATTGACGTTTTGAAGATTAACTTGAGATCTAAGGTAATATATACACTTGGAAAATAAAGCCTTTTATCTCCTTGAGAATGATAAGCCATTTACAGGCAAGCTGAGATGCAACTATGAAAAAAAAAAAAATGCAGCCATGCTGAGGAATTTACAATGGGGTCTAAGGCGTAAGGGTGGAATAAAAGAGAATGTCAGGGTTATTAATAACTTAGGCTGACCTTATAGGTATGTCATTAACATTAATAGGAAAATTGGACCTACTAATAAAACTTCAGTCATACCTGCACTGAGTTTATCCTAGAGGAGAGTGTATAAAATAAAGAGAAGCAGGCCAAAGACAGAACCCTGAGGCACACCTTTGCTACAGTAACAATGGATAATTAACATGTACCAATAGAGATAGACTGATAGAACTGAAACCAGGCAAGCCCTAGGCCTATAATACCAAATGTCAGTCTGAAAAGATATATGTCATGATTTACAGTGTCTGTGAGATACAAAAGGACAAGAACATTGAGACAACCATTATCGGTTGAGAGCAGGAAGGTTAGCAACTCTTAAGAGAGCAGATTCTGGACTGTGCAGATTTCATCTGACTGAAAAGGTTCATAAAGATTAGCTGTGAGGCTACAACTCTGTATAATACTTTAGCTAAAAAAGTAAGATTGGAGGTAGGTCTGTAAGGATGTAGGCCTGTAAGTATCTGCAGCAATTTTGATGGAGGTGGGAACAGTACCAGTAACAGTAAGATGAGCAACAGGAGGGGAGATACCAGATACAAAGCATTTGAGAAGGGCACATGGTCCAGCAGGCAAGAGGAGGAGAAGTATTTAATAATGATTTAAGATACTTTGTAAGAATCAATAGGGGTGAAAGCAGACAGACAGCAGCCAATATTGTGAGAAAGAGTTTCTTACAGGAAAAAAGAAAGATTTGCAAGAGGGAAATATTGGTAGATACTGTCGATTTTATCCTGAAAGAAATCCGAAAAGGCCTGACACTAAGCAGGGGAGCTGGGAGTGGTTGAGAATAGGGTCTGAAGAAGGTCAAAATTAATGTATTTATCCAGAAAGTTTATTAAAAGAAACCTTTGAGTCACTCTCATATACAGGCACCCCAGCCACCTTTGCTTGGCTTTTATGGCTCTAAGCTGATGGGTAAATGGGCCATGTCTTCAGGGGAGGAAACCTCTGAAAAGTCAAAAAAGAGATGAAGAGAGGAGAGAGACAGAGAGGTATGCATACGAACAGAGAACTGATTTGGGAAACAGGCAGTAGAAAACATTTAAAAACAGACAAGTGCTCAGAAGTACGGGAAAAACTGCAGATTCTGGATAGTTTTTCTGTTGTATAGTTTATCTAATACATGTTACTTAATTGTAAATATACATACACCAATATTAGAAATAACTCAGACTGTAGTTAGTGTCAGATAACGGTAATATGTAAATGTTATTGTTAATGCTGATATATGAACAGGAGAAAGCAAGCTAGCTAATATATAATATAATCTGTTACAGGGTATTTGACAGTCAGCAAGCAGTTTGAAATTATTAATATGAAGCCTTGAGTTGAGTGCTGAAGGAAACTAGTTAATTTTAAATATCGAAACATGTGAATTACTAGAATTGGACCAGATCATTATTAAAATGTACGGGCCATAACAGGGCCGATGCTGAGCGAGTAAGCATGGACCCAGCTGCCGCAGTCAGGCCTACTAACTCAGGCCAGAGTCAGACAGTCAATCATAACGGACTCGGGCTGAGTGCGTGTGCAGGTTACTTTTTGCCGGTAGGTTGGAAGGGTATTTTTGCTACCCGGGGAGGTCACATTTCTGTGTGTGCAAGGGTTAGGCAAATAGTTAACTTTCAGTTTCACTTTCACTTTCACACCACATCAAAAACTGCAGCTAGACCTCCTTCTCTCCCTGTGAGACACAAACACACACACACACACACACACACACACACACACACACACACACATACATATATATATATAGGTGTGTGTGTCTCACAGGGAGAGAAGGAGGTCTAGCTGCAGTTTTTAATATATATATATATGTGTGTGTGTGTGTGTGTGTGTGTGTGTGTGTGTGTGTGTGTGTGTTAAAATTAAATGTAGATTTACAGCCTTGCCTAGTTTGTCCTGGGTGCGGCTGCGCTGCTATGACAACGCCGGTACACAAACCCGGTAAGTGAACATGCGTGTGTCCGTTTGTAGGAAACTGATGTTTATTTTAATTACAGCTGTTCAATGTGCACTGGTAAGTTACTAATAGTGATGATACTGGTTTCTAGGCTCTTCTAGGCTAATAATATTGCTTTGGGGAAAATCCCACAGAGCACCTGTGTCATGTGGTTATCAGTGTCAGGCTGGAGTCAGTGATAACAGGACTGATAGACACGACGCCTGTCAGCGCTTTTTCTACTTATTGGTAGTCATAACTAGTCATAACTTTAGAATTTACCATGACCATCAAAAAGCTTTCATTACAAACAGTGCAAAGTGAAAATGAAAATTTCTGAACTTTGGGTTCATTCAAACCCCTAAAGGGGTAACACTTTACTATCATCTCCATAAATAAGAATATATTATATTATATTTAACTAATACAGGGAGATTTACTTGAAAGAGGCCCCAAATATTCTGTTGTATCTCCTGTTAGCTAAGCAATCTGAACTAAACAAGCCCAAACTCCATAATTAAAAAGTCAGGGTATGGTGTATAATTTTCGGTTGTACATCATAGGCTCTATTTTCTTTGACACCATTGTGAACACCGATGTGTACCTGGACATTTTTTGAAAAACTGTTTGTAAATCAACTGGATGATCTTGAATTATCGGAAGGTTATTTCCAACATGATGGAGCAATGTGCCACACATCGGCAAGGAGCATCTTGAGTCTTTCAGCAACAGTTTAATTTCAAAGTTTCGTTTAGAGTTTTGGCCGCTATGGTTGCCGGAACTGACATCACCAGACTTTCTCCTTTTGGGTATGCACAAAGGAAAAGTCTATCTGAACAAGACTCCCACTGTGAAACATTCTAAGGAAAACATCCAATGTGAAATTGCTGCTATTCTACCTGGCATGCTTTCTGATATGTTCAGGAACAAGGAGCACCATATCGAAATGTGTCTGGTAGAAAATGGAAATCACTTCCAGCATTGCATATAATGCAATCAGTTTGTAGTGTATTTTTTGTTCAGATTGCTTCAACCTAATGGGAGTTAAAACATTAACTCGGGGCCTCTTTCAAGTGAATCTCCGTGTCATATCACGATGATAAATTATTCATACAATCACATTTTTTATTTCCAAATTGTGTATGCTTTTTAACATGAGTAAAACACATACTGCAACACATAATACATTTTTAAAATACTCAAGTTGCTGTCTATTTGTCAAGAAGCATTTTTTATGCCTTTTAAATGACACATTTGGACACATTTAATGACACATATTTGGGACAATATGTTTAACCAAAACATCTTTACACCTTTTTTTTTTATTTCTCAATTACATGTTTAATACTGTGACATTGGTGGATATTTTGTGCTGAAAGTCATCTTACATGACACAACTGGTTCCAAACAATGCTACTGCTTTATTAAACAGAGCTCAAAAAACAAAGAGAACACAAACCTAGGAGCATGAGAGCCCTTAGGCTCATTGTCCATTAAATTTACACAGTAGCCAGGCCACTGTCATAACCACCACAAGATCGTTGCTAATCTAAGTGTCCCACACCCACAGCCCCATGCACAGCCACCAGCACTTTATCTCGCAAGATGCATGGTACTACGTGCTGCCAAACTTTTTGCCCTTGGGTCTTTTTTTTTTCACAATCTTTGTACAACAGCCCATCACAAACCTTAAATTCTTTCAGCCAGTTCACAGCATTTTAGCTGTGTGCCTATGTGATTTTAAATCTACACAGTCTGGCTTTTTACCAGATTGCAGCCACCCCAGCACACAAGAAATCTCCTTAGAAATGTCCTTACCTTGCACTTTGCAAGTCATGAGGTCCTATAATTTCCATACCTGTGTCGGATGACTGTCATGCATTGACGCCATGATACGGCATCAACATTGCTGTGGAGGAGCCTTGTGCTGCTATATCCATGTAATTTATGTATTACACTTGTAGCTTGTAGTCACGCTTTGAATACACGCAGTGGCTGGCTGAGAAACCTGCTGCCTTCAATAAAGTCAATTTCCTATCACTGTTTTTTTTAATCCCCTCACAAGTAGATCTTGTCCAAAATGCCACTGAAGTGCAACTTTCATCACTGCTAGGTCGCCATGTTGTGGCAGAAGGTCGAGTACATAGCTGTGTTGCTGTCTCCACCCTGCATAGCAGGACAAAGTATAGCTTCCACTGTCAAGTACAACCTGCTTTGTTCAGAATGCTGTGCATGTCCTGCAATCCACTGTTTGTCTTTGTCACTGTTACCAGAACACATTTCAAAATGTTGGGGTCCAGCCATAGACTGATAACCTACTTCTAAAAAGCCTGTAGTTCCAGCAAGCCTAGGGAAATTACTGCTGTGGCTGCCATCAGTAGTCCCAGCAGCCTCAACAGAAGACACACATGGTGGCCTGGCTGTATATGATTGGCAAGCATAATAATCTGGATGGCTAGAATTCTTAGTGAATCTAGTCTCATAACAATGTGGCCTGTTTTGGTTTTTGAGACTTCTGTTTCTATCCCACACACTGCATCAGTTGTAGACATATGAAGTCAACATATGAAGGCAATTCTTATTGTTCCTGGACATTAGAAGCAGTGAAATAAAACATCTCTGGTCATTCAGTGTTGGCTGAATATATAATCCAAATATCATCTTAAATTAGCTTGTTAACTAGTATTAAGAGATAAATGTGAAGATTTGTTTACATAATACAGAGATATCAGTAGGCATTTGTACTTTAAATTAAATAGTTAAATAGTCAAATTAAATAGTTTAACATTAGTTTGTTTAACATCTCACATCTTAAAAAAAAACTTAACGCTTTCCTTCATAGTGTATGCAGTAAACAAATTGAAATGGAAAGGAAGTGGGGAGGCAAAAAAAACTTAGATTTGAAGAGGATGTGCCCTCAGCAAAAGGCTCGATACCTAGCTTATGCTGAGCCCTCCAAAGAAGTACAAGCCTGGATGGCAGCTTCCCACCAACGTGTTCATGCTAGACTTGCTCAAGAAAGAGAGAAAGCATGGGGGAAAAATTCTTACCAAGACTTGGATTCAAAATTCCACTATGACACACTTATTGGCCAATTAAAAGCTGCTGAAGCAAGAAATAGGATTCGTCAATTGAGGCTGCAGTGTCATAATTTGAAGGTAGGTTTGTCTTATATTTTATGTGTAATGTGACATCATCCTCACTATTTGCTGTTGGGGGGAAACCCCATTGTTTTTTATAGACACTGTCTATTCACCTTTAAGCTATGCAGTGTAATACACAGTGAGTGACACTATAAACTTGCTAAAGATGGTTTACTACATCACATTTTACTCTGAAATATAAATCAATTTGATTTATTTTTTAAAAAAATTAACATGTGGGATGCTTATAGGGTCTATCTATCTATCTGTATACACACACACACACACACACACACACACACACACACACATGCAAACTGGTTGCATGAAAATATTTCCTAACAATTTTTTAAGTTTTTATTTTTGAAAATGAAAACAAACTTGTAGCTTTATTGGACCCACTGTGACCTTAACCAGGCAGTTGTGAGCTCAATAACCATGTGCTCTATATCCGATCGTGGTTTATGCCCTCATGAAAACAAAAACCTCATAGCTTATTGATTTTTTTAATGCACTTCCAGGATCAAAGTCCCTATTTATATCTGTATTTGTTTCTGTTTAAAAACATATTATCTGTCCAGTCTAAATAAGTGTAAGTGTGTGTGTGTGTGTGTGTGTGTGTGTGTGTGTGTGTGTGTGTGTGTGTGTTTTCACACTTTCTACCTGAATGTAATACTTTCAATGACTGACCTTATTTCAATTTCCTGCATTAGGATAGCTATCAATCTTTTTAGCTTATCTTGTATTCCGTTTTTGTAAGCCTTGTATATCCACTCTGAAACTAAAAAGCTAACCTTAGAGTAAGATTATGTTTATTTCATTTTTGGATTTTTTTTTAAAATACAACAGCCTTATTGAAAGTCCAGAGGGATGCAGCTCTCCAGGGATAAGACTGGGCAGCCATTGGATAAGTAAATCTTTGGAGAGATGCTGCAGAATAAACTGAACACTTGCTATTAAACCTGATACTGTGTTCTGCATATTGCTAGATGCAGGAAATTAACCTGATGATTTCGAACCAGGCCAGCGTGCAGAGTGCTGTGCGCCTAGAACAGCTTCTGGCAAAAGAGAAACAGAGGAATAATGCAGACAGCCTGGACCAGATACAGGTAACTTGGTCTCTCTGCATACAGCAAAATCCCCAGTGTTGAATTAACACTCAGAATGTGTCCAATTGGACACATATAAACAATGTAGAGTGTTAATTTAACACTCCTGGTGTTAATTCAACACTGAAGTTTTTTCAGTGTTCAGTGAAATTGTATACATTGGTCAGACATCCAAACCGTTTCTCATTATTAATAATATACTCTGAATAAGTATAACAGTATAACATTCAATATAAATTAAAACCCTTGTGTCTAGGAAGGTTTTCTGACATCTGTCCATTACACTGAATGCTTCATAAGTAACAGTGACATGGCTTATTCTATAATCATGAACATGCAGCACTCCTCCAAATAGCCTTAGCAATAGGTTAACTAATAATCCAGACACTTTTTAATATTAATTAATATTATATTAAAATTCTGCTTGCTTCTTTTCCACTACTTGCACTGCAGACAGCTGTAAGCAGACAGATGCAAATGGTGCAGTGAGTGT
Source organism: Duopalatinus emarginatus (assembly GCA_028565595.1). Classification (NCBI taxonomy): domain Eukaryota; kingdom Metazoa; phylum Chordata; class Actinopteri; order Siluriformes; family Pimelodidae; genus Duopalatinus; species Duopalatinus emarginatus. The sequence continues at coordinate 11,778,833 of JAOVVF010000018.1, forward strand.
AATGTCAATGAACTGTGGGTTTATTTGTTGTGAGTCAATGAAGTATGTTAACAAAGAGTGTGTGTGTGGGGAATTATTTTTATTAGGAACAAAATACTAATTAAACCTGCATAAATATACAACTGCTAATATGCCATCATTGATTATATTCCAAATATTATACATTTATTTGTTGCAATTTATATATAATCCCAGTACAACATCTCCTCTGTGATAGGGTTGGAGGGCAGGTTCTGAGGGCAGTTTAGATGTAAACTTGAATGCCTAAAAGTAACTAAATATAAGTGTGTCTTCTCTTTGATCTGTGAAGTGATTCTCTGGTTTGGAAAAATCTGTGAGTCATGTTTGGGAGGTAAAGGCAGATGCAATCAAAGCAATTGATTAAGTGCAAACAATCAAAAAAAAAAAAGGGAAAACCAGGACCAAAAATATGAACTGTGGATATGAAGCAAACAACATACAGGCTATAAACCATAGTGTAGCAAACAGGACAACAGATAACAACTACAAATATTTGATCATATAGCACTGACACCTAGAACAGTATGTTGTGGTGCTAGAAAGAACATGTCGCAGGTGAGAGTAATTAGTGAAACATATAACATGCAAGGACTGATGGGTAGTGTAGAGCTGCACCCCTTGCATGGTGCTACCATGACACAAATGAGAGAGATTACAGAAATGACAGACATGATTATGTACAACCGGACAGAGGACTGCCAGAAATTGTATAATTTTTGTTTGGCTCTTTTCATTGTTTAGAACAATAGCAAGGTGCTATTGACCCAAGGTGTCACCTGACCCTGTATAGCTAACTTACTCATCCTCTGGCCAATCTTATCAATCCAAATGGTTCATTTGGGCTTGTTGTCCTCCACTCAGTCACAGAACTACACATAATCTTGTGCTGCTGCATTGCTGCTCACATCTCTCTTGGATACATCAAATTTGTATCCAACACTACAAAGGCTCAGCAACCAAACCATATGCACATTTCTGTACCTACTTTATCCTGGAGGGCTGCACAACTGTGCCTGATGTTCATTTGTCTGCCTAATGCAACCCGGTGGCGTTAGAGGAAGGATAATAAATAGTCAACAGTATTTACATAGTCTGTGAGCTTCATGCACTGCTATTGTTATTATGTTGGAGTTATGTCAAGGCTCTGTAAATGATGGTTGAAGATGCTCAGGTCCCAAACAATTTGGGCATTAAACATTGTCCATTATTCAATTTCACCAGGGCCTGGAGAAACAAACATCCTTTTATCATGCCTTGCTGTGCAGGATGTTGGTAAAGCTCAACATTTCAAAAGTCCTCAACAAGAGCATGGCTCATGGATGAGTATGTTGCACTGGGGAGCTTTTACAGCCCAACAGGGGTCATCTTTGTTATTGGTACTGGGTGGGGTGCCATGGATTCCTTCTTTGTATCAGGACTATATGCTTGATATTTTGGTTTGTGATGTCATTAGTCTGTGAGCTTATTGTGTCCACTTGTGTTCTGTCATACTCTTTGATTGGTTTGTTCATTATACCTTGTTGTTTCTTTGTAGCATTGTAGTCTTTTGGTGCAGGTCTTAACCTCTGCCTGTTTCATCTCTGAATATGGGTTATCCTTGTGTAATGTTCTCTGCATGTGTTTCCTTGTATTTCTCTAAAAGTAATCCAACAAATGGGCATATTATACTGGTTCCAATATAATATACTGGTGAACTGGAAGTGCCAAATGTGACATGTCTCATAAATACATAAACAAACAAACATATAATGCTCCATTAATATTTTGACAAAAACCTATAACACTCTCAGGTTGTTCTTCAGTTATTATTTCAAACATTTCATCATACAGTTTATATAGTGAAATTAACTGCCAGGGGATGCGGGTATGATCATAAGTCTTGCCATGTCAACAGATCATGCTAGCAACCTATAGTTACCAGAAAATGAAATCAGTAAATCATTACTGACCCTATGTATATGCAGTTTGTTCTGACTTTTACGCCCTTCTGCGCACCCATTGGCAGCTGTCGGTTTAGCTTAAACATGTTTCACTTTTATTTATTGCTTTACAGAGACAGAGAGTAGAAGAAATTATGGAGGATGAAAAGGGCCTAACCATAATCAGAAGATAAGTGGATTCATGAAGGGGAAAACATTTTAACTATATCCATGTTTCCAGTCAATGCTGTGAAATCTGTGAAATACAGAACACATAATATACAGATGTATGCATTAATATTTTTAAATTCTTTTCTGCTGATGGACTGATTAAACACTGTAAACAACTGCAATTGATTCTGTTTACTTCATCACATCATTATATATATAGTTATGTACTCAAATGGCATGTAGCATATCAGAGTATGTTACTGTCTTGTAAACTGGGATAAGGAAAACAAGAATGTTGTGATTATACTGTAATGTGATGCCCGATTTAATGTTGCACAATATGCGAAGAACTGCTTGCTGTCTATTCAGTCCTTACTTTTGTTCTAATGTGGACAAATTACAGTATGTTATGCCCAGGTTATTATTACTTATTACTTATCTTATTTCCCCTGTTTTGAAAGTATAGAGCCCATTCTGGTCAACCTTCTCAAGACATTCAGTGCTGTGAAAAGGTTTGAAAAAGAGATGGTTCACAAACTGCCTGCAGTGAGATAGTGTAGTTCACCTCACAGTTATAGTTGGTGAAATTGCCAGGAACGTAAGGATATGTTTTATAACAATAGACTGATTATCACTCATGCAAAACAGTCAGAATACTGTACTTGGATGAGGATATGAAAGCAATAATAGTCTGTATGAGCTAAATAACAGGCACGCAGGTCTTTAAGAACCTCAGTATGAAGTATTACACATCCAAACAACATAATTCAATTCAGAATGCTAATAGCCTATGATTTCATAACATTAATACATATTAGGATAATTATTCTCCTACACACACTAATTAAAACCACAATCATTCATAATAAGCATGCACATTTACACTGTACAATAAACTATACATTTGGTTCATTGTGACTATTAACACCTCACTGTCAGTTTCAGCATTATTATCTATGTGTATTGGTTATGTAGGTCAGACCCTGATCAACATTAGTTTTTAACTAAAATTTATCCTTAATCAATACAGCCTACAAACCCAGCATCATGTATTATACCTGCTATAAATCAGATCAGGCTTTCATTCTACTGCATTGTGGTCACCTAGAGTAAAGTAAAGAGCTTTACTGACACCAAGTGGCAATCACACCTGAAGTTTCTATTTGGTATTTTGATGAATCTGGGTTCATTTATTTATTTATTTAAAAAATAACCCTTTTTTAAATAATTATTGCTTATATATTTGTATATATTATATTTGCTTATAATAATTTGGTTAGATTTGATCAGCATATAAAATCTGTATTTAAAAAAAAAAAAACAGCGCGCGCGCACACACACACACACACACACACACACACACACACGCACACACCTTTCACCTCTCATGTGTGTTTTTCGGGAGGTGGGATGAAACCGGAGCACCCGGAGAAAACCCAGTCGGACACGAGGAGAACATTGGTCGGGGGTTTATTATTTTATTATTTTTGGTGTCTGGTGCCTCCTGCTGGTTAACTTTGGGATTTACCTGAATAAAGGAATTCACTAATGCTAACCTTTATATGTGAAATTAAAGACATTATGACTATAAATAAAGTTGCAAAAAAATAACAATAAAAAAGAGGCTTTATAGATTACACTGAGTTATTTACAAGGAAAATGTGTAAAAATGGTTTTATTAGGAAATATATAGGGATTGTTGAGCATTCTTGTTTTACTATGAAAACAAAACCAACACAAGTCACTGAGTCATAATAAAAATGGTTCTTTATTTCCTAGATTTAGATGATTTGTTGTATACAAGGAAAAACCAAGGGTTCTAGGTAAAGGTTCTCGGTGTGAGGAGTTCCTGAAAATGACAATTACTGAGGAAGTCCTTCGTCAACCGGCCGAGCAGAACTGACTGAGATCGCGCATGCGCCGTTTGTCCTCAGCCTGCCTCCGTCAAGGGTGTCGATTCCGAAGCTGGAACGCTGGAGGAGGAAAAACCGATATACTGTATTCCTACATATATAAACATCATAACAGGAGAAACGGATGTGCTTCAGGAAACGAAACGGCTACCGCCCTCCAGACCATTTTAATGCCAAAATCGTAAGTATGGGTGTCTAGTAGCATTGTAAGTGAAGCGTTTCAGTTTGCCAGTGGATGGTGGGTTTTCCCGTTTCCAAAAGGTTCGTGATTTCCTCGAGAACGGGGTCGTCCGCAGTTAAATCCCGCTCTCCTTCTTCACACATCAACACTAAAACCTCTCTTTGATTTTTTGATCAGCTAAGCACGCCACCGTTTAGGTTTTAATGTGAAACCACCTTTCCTAGAAACAGGCGAATGTGTGTGATAAGCTGTGTAAACTAGTGTGGCTATTTGTAACTGAGACCGCGGCTACTACGGCTTCATTTCCCATGTGTTACCGCTGATGAGTGTTGCAGTAAAATGAGATGTATCGGCACACACACACACCGGGAGACTAGCGGACATGTCTCTGTGGTCTGTGTGCCGAACCCGGGGCTGTGATTTTAATCTTCAGAAGTGTACCATCAGAGGAATTGTGCGTCTTCAGTGTGCATTTGTTTATTATAGGAAGAAGAAGGTTTGCTACCGGGAGTTGATAAAAGCCGGTTTTCTTTTTCGAGGAAAAGACAACAGACAGTCAGTGAAGATAGCCTGTGGCTATCCGAGCACATTTCGACTACAGCCGGCTTTAAACAGTGCTGTTTTACACAGTATTATCACTGTTCAGTCCATTCACAATGACCATATCACCAGACCAGTGGCAGGATTTTACAGAGAGCAATCACAGAGACTAAATACACAGATTAGCCCACGGTGTTGTGGGAGGAGGTAATTCTCAAGTCAAACACACACTATAGGAAGTGTGGGCGGAAAAAATACAGCTAGCGTGTATTGTAAAAACAAGTGCTTTTGCACCTTAATAAGGATATAAAATATCTTTATGGTCACAATTCTGTCCGCTCTATGTTCTCTCTAGTCCTTCTGTTTATATACTAATCGAAATATGTCCCGTCTCTCTCTGTATCTCTGTCCGTCTCTGTCTCTCTCTCTCTCTGTATCTCTGTCCGTCTCTGTCTCTCTCTCTCTCTGTCTCTCTCTCTCTCTCTCTCTCTGAGTGTGCGTCTCGTTCTGTCTGTGTGTGTGTGTGTCTTTCTGTCTGTCTCTCTCTCTCTGTGTGTCTCTGTCTGTCTCTCTTTGTCACTCTGTCTCTCTCTCCCTCTGTGTGTGTGTCTCTCTTTCTCTGTGTGTGCGTGCGTTTGTGTGTCTCGTTCTCTCTCTATCTGTGTGTCTCTGTCTGTCTCTCTTTGTCACTCTGTCTCTCTCTCCCTCTGTGTGTGTGTCTGTCTGTCTCACTATGTGTGTGTCTCTCTTTCTCTGTGTGTGCGTGCGTTTGTGTGTCTCGTTCTCTCTCTATCTGTGTGTGTGGTTCTTGTGTAGTAAAGCGCGTCACCTTCGTGTGAATGAATCGGGAGCGCGAGGAGTGGGCGTGTCCTCGAGAGAGAATGGCGCGTGGCGGCAAGAAGCTTTGAACGCGTTCGCGCGTGGCGTAGAGCGCGCGCACTGTGTCGCGGGGTGGTTGTGCAGTTTTTTTGTTGTGTGTTTTTTGTTTTTGGTGGAAGTTATGTGCAGGGCTCGCGCGTTTTTGACGTAATTTAGAGGACTCCCGAGGTTAGCAGGAACTGATGTGAAGAATAAGAAAATATGTTCTTTCCGTTTGTCTCTGTGTGAATACAGTCATTTTACTGATGACTAAGTAACTGAAGTTTAAAACACAGGAAATGAAATGAATCTGTGTTGCTGATCAGTTGCCATGCATTCACAGGAAAGGGCTACAAAAGCATACCTTTGCCTTACCTTTGTAATTTTAGTAGTAATGGTTATAGGCTAGTTATAGTTTTTTTTAGCTTTAGTTGTAATTTTTATAGCTTAAAGATTCATGTAGTGTATCTGTGAAGCTTTTCTAATGTCATTACTACAGGTGAGACTAGATTCAGTACCTCATCAATGCCTTATATTCCATAAATACAGCACAATGGCTTAGAAGATTCTTCATTGTCATCAAAATTTAGTGTAGCAATCTCCAACAGGAAACAGATTTAAATAACAACAATTAAATAAAAGTAAACAAAAAACAAAAAAGCAGTACAATATCTTCAGATGGATATTTTTTATTGATAGTGCATAAGATAAAATAAAATCAGATCTCTGATATAGAGAAGTTGTGTTTGATCATATAAGCGTCTCACTGTTATTACTCCATAAACTGACAAACAAAAAAACAACAACCACAAACAGAAGAAAAGTTCCAAAAATGCAAGGAGCACAGAGCCGCTTCGTCTGCATGTATCGCTATCTTAAATGACATCAAGTAAATTTATTGTCCCATCTGTAGACTGTGAGAGGAAAGTGAGTGCTTTCAGTACAACAGTTCAACATGCAAGACCGTATATGGTTGCATTATATACACTAACATGCCTAAAAGTCATGGGACAGGAACTAGTTTCATGTAGAACCCCCTCTAGCATGGAGAATTGCAGCAACTCAATGTTGCATTGATTCCACAAGTGGACAGAAGACATCTGGAGGGATGTTCAGTCATTATGTTTAGACACCCACAGCTTGGTGATATTTGTAGGTGGATCTCAGGTACGGATCTTAGGTACCCTTTTCATTACATCCTATAAATGCTTTTTATTGTCGCTTACCTGTTGACAAAGACAATTCCAGCCAAACGTCACTGGTCATGATTATTAAAAACATGTAGTCGGCCACTGCACTGTCAACTGTGGGTGGCCCTTTTATGGCGTATTCCCGGTACACAGGACACTGTGGTTTAAGGAATATTACATGCCCATACCACTCTGCCTGACACCCACTATCAAGCCTCGTTCCAACTTAGGTAATTTATAAGATTTATAATTTAGAAGATAATTGATGTCATTATGAACATGGTGGCCAGTGTTCAGCCTCACTCACAATATCACCTCACATTATACAGGTGTGTGCATCCCCAAGCCATCCCTATTGTTGATATTGTGGTTACTGGCAATATACAATTATTCAAAAATGAAAACACAGAAAGTGCAAAGCCATGCAAACTCACTTCATGTTTAGTCTCAGAAGAACATGTTTTTGAATCTATTTTATGATAAATTGCAGCGTTTATTTTAACTTGTTCGAGGTTTGCAGAAGTTGCTTCAGTAACTTTACCTTGACAGAGCCACTCGCATTTCAGACCTGGACTCTGATCAATTACTATCCATGCTCCTGACCCGATGCCGCTTTCTGTTTAAGCCAAGTCTTATCTGGTTTGTTGAAATGTATAAAATAATTATATTTATTGGTATGACAGTTTTGTGTTTAGTTTAGTTTCAGATGGTGATGGTGATAGTGTTATAGACATTGCATGGTTGTATAGTCTCAGTAGCAAGTAGCACTCTCCTGTAAAGTTATCAATTATAAAGTAGATTTCTGGCAGTTTGTGTTTCACAGTGAGAAATTGTTTTATGGCAAGTTTATTTCTATCTTGTCTCTAAATCATCATGAATTTCTGGTTCTGGTCAGTCTAAATCTATTAGCACACATTGCAACTATACACTACAATCTCCAATTTACAGACTGTGTCTTGTTTTATGGGTTATATTTTATGATAAATGTTTGGAACTATTTTTGGGGAACCTTTTAGTGAGTGTTATTGATGGATGGGTTTTACACTGTATACAGTGTATATTTCAGCATAGTTTAAATATTTATTTAGTAATCACATGACCAGCATAATTCACTGGTTTATGCTGATGTATTATTCATTTGTTTGAGTATTAACCAATTTTTCTGTGTTCATGGTCATAAAAGAAAGCTATGCTCCTGCTGGTGTAGTGACGAACTGGAAGGTGTAATATTCAATATTTGTAATCATTAAGTGGCAACTAACCGTTTGTTGTTGTTCACTATTTATGTGACACATTCACACCCAGGGACAATTTATAGTAGCCAATCTACCTACTGGCATGTTTTAGGGAAGTGATAATGAAAAACCAAAACAGGGCCCCAAATGCTTAACAACTATTTAGCAGAACTTGACCTGTATTATGGAATACTTTAATGGGACTGATGCTGCATCCCAATAAGACTAAGTGTGGAGCATGAAGTAAATGTAGGTTCTTGAACAGTTAAATGCACATTAGCCTGTAGTGTGTCTTAAATTCTACAGAGGTCCTGATAAATAGTTAGGAACAACAGCAGTTATTTTTTAATGTTTACTCATTAATGATTACTTCATGCCTTATAAATAGGACACTGTGAAGTGGTGATATTTTGTTTTGTAGTACTGGTTCACATAACTTAATTTTTTTTAATTCCTTAAAATTCTCAGTGTCATCAGTTTTTAGAAAGGGTATATGGTGGTTCAAGAATAGATAAATGATGTTTAGAAAAACTTCCACACAGATAGTTTCGTTCGTGTAGCATCCAGAATGTGTTTTGCCAGTGGACAACCTCTGGTTCCACCCTGAATGTATCACAGTATATTAAACTAAGTATGGCCACAAAACTAGTCCTGCTTGTGTGACTGACCGCTAAAACTACCCTAATAGGAGATATCTATGCAGTCACATAGTGCTTTCTAATTTTTAAGGTTATTAAAGGTTAATATCCCAGTGTAATTAGATAAGGCACAGTGACGCTGTACCGATTCTTAGTAACAATATATTGATAAATGAATCATTTATTTTCTCTCTTGCAACTTGGTCTTCAAGGGTGATCGCAAAGCTTTTTGTTCAGATGATATTACTGTATCTACTTTGTTCGAGGAAAACCTCTAGTCCTGCAATTAACCAGTGTCAGGTTATAGTTTTACTGTACAATTACACCACTAAATTAGAACCAGTCTTGTTTTGACGAGGAGGAGCATTCCAGATATTGTCACTCATGTCTGTTAGCCCATCAGATAACTAGCACGATTTTTGTCAGGTTGTGCTATCGTCAGTCTTGCGTTTAGGCCACTGTCACTGACAATTACTCTAGAACAGAAATATTACGTGATCTACACTCTTTAATCAAGGTTAACAGTGATCTAAGGAATATCGTAAATTGAGCTAACCTAGTTAGTTATCTTCCAGGTTCACGTAAGCTTTTCAGAAAGACTTCATTCATACTTTCTATCCACCGCATTATAGGAAGAAGACAAACATGGCTCCAGACTGACAAATATTTCTTTTCTAGCTAAACAGGATATTCCAGTCCAACAAGCATTTCATTGTGAGTTATGTTCTTTTTATCTGGCAGGTAATAAAGCCTAATGTCAGGTCAGCAGGTTTTAGTTTAGTATTAGACGCTCTAGAAAGTTTGGTCAGCATGTCTGGAATAAACAGGTAGATGTACACTACTTTGCAAAAGTCTTAGACTATAGTTTTTAGTACAAATTTTGTTATAGATATATACAGGCATGGCCAAAAGTGTGTGCACCCTGAAAGGTTTTTTCCCCTGGAAATTATTGCAGTTACACAGGTTTTGTTATACACGTTTATTTCCTTTGTGTGTATTGAAAAAAAAGCCAAAACAGATATAATTTCATGCAAAACTCCAAAAATGGGCTGGATTTTCAGATTTCATGATTCCTTCAAGACACCCAGTGGCAGCAAAACAACCCCAAATCTTTGAACCTCCAACATATTTGACTGTAGGTACTGTGTTCTTTTCTTTGTAGGCCTGATCCCATTTTTGGTAAACAATACAATGATGTGCTTTACCAAAAAGCTCTACCTTGGTCTCATCTGTCCACGAGACGTTTTCCCAGAAGAATTTTATACATTTTGGCAAACTGCAGTCTAGCTTTTTTGTGTCTCTGTGTCTGCAGTGGGGTCCTCCTGGGTCTCCTGTCATAGCGTTTCATTCATATGTCAATGGATAGTTCGCGCTGACACTGATGCACTCTGAGCCTGCAGGACAGCTTGAATTTCTTTGGAAATTGACTGGGGCTGCTTATCCACCATCCAAACTATCCGTTTATCAATTTTTCTTTTCCATCCATGTCTATGGAGATTAGTTACAGTGCCATGGGTTGAAAACTGCTTTATTATGTTGTGCACTATGGACAAAGGAACATCAAGATCTCTGGAGATGGACTTGTAAACTGTTCTTCATGCTTAATAAGGCCAACACAGAGACACAATGCAAAGATTGAGTCAACTTCTTTTTAGAGTTTTGTGTGAAATTATGTCAATTTTGGCTTTTCTCCTTTTTTGTGTTGTTTCAATACACACAAAGGAAATAAACGTGTAATTGCAATTATTTTCTGGGAGAAATACTTCATTATCTGGTAACATTTCAGGGGTGCCAACACTTTCAGCCATAATTGTATTTTATGAGCTTTGCGTTATTGCATCAATTCAAAAACATTTTAGATTTCTAAACGTTCTTTTAACAAAAGTAGTTGGAAAACAATCAATTAAATAAGAGATTCACTTTTTTTTGTGTGGGTTTAGCATGAAAAAATGTGAAAGAAATGTTACAGATTCTCCAAGTTACTCAGTAAAACTAACCATCTAATTATCTTATAAAACTGTAGCTGGGACTACTATAAAAAATGTAATGGTTACTAAAAATTATTCATTAACTGCAGTGTAACTAACAAGAACATTATTTAGTTACTATTGCAAAGAATGTGAGTTTATAGTGTGGTGTAAAGACAGACAAAGATCCTGGAGCAATAAAAGAAGACTGGAAAACATTTAATTTCGTGCAAGAATTTATTGCAAATGACAAGTGAATGTTTCAGATCTGCCAACCTTTACGCATTTTGCAGATACGCATTTAGACATCAAACTATGCTGTTACGATTTCTCACTTCACAAAAAACGATTGATGGCTTTGAGTTCAACTGTCTGTGCATTAACTTACTAGGCAATTCGTCTATGAGTGTAACCGCATTAGGCAGCAACCCGTTGGGAAAAGGAGTCTTTGACCAATCATAGTGCAAGTTTTAAACTCTTTGAATAGGCTATAGGTGGAGAGCTGAGAAGCCGTCAAAACAAAAGTAACGCAATTGGTTTTCATCCCTCTCGGTCCATCTTCATACTGTGACTGGTTTTACAAGAGAGGACCGTGCTAAACACTGTTTCAAAGGTAGTTGGCAGGGTATGGGAATTGTGAATTGCATCCATTTAAAAAAGCCTTCATTTAATAACTTTTGGAAAATAAAGCAAGGACAACCGTCCTAACATGATAGCTCAAACACAGTGTTCTATCTTATCTGAAGGAATATTTGTTCCAGCTTGTTTTGATATTTGACCGAGACCTATATCAAAACAATACTGCATAGCCTACAGTAAAAAAAAACCCGCTAGCCTACTGACTACCTTTTGAGCAGCATACAACGCATTGTCTGATATCTGTCTAAGGGACACAGCAGTTTTTAGTTATTTATATTAGTTATTATTATTAGTTATCTGTGTTTAAAAGTCACAGAAAATACTTTGGTTTTCTGTTCCTTATACAGTATAATGCTAAATGTCAAAAGGGACACAGCATGATATTTGGGATTCTTTATTTATAATGTCCTATGTATTTAAGACACATAATATGTCATATGCCAGTACAATGTTTAATTATATGTAAGTTCTGTGCAAGGGACACATTTTTGGGGATTTTCCGTTACCTTATTGCCAAACCTTTTGGTGAAAACGTTAGAACATGTTCCAAAATTTGAAGTGTATCAAAGCACAGAAACCTGTTATTGCCTTTTCATTAAAAAAAGATTCTTGTGAACTGAATTCATTCTGATCAGTAAACGTGCCTGACTTCACGCCATGCCATGGCATGCTGTGTCGCACCACCACAGTATGTTGCTACTCAAAAATTTTTCCAAGGTTTGCTGGTCTGATGTTAATAGGCAATGATCAGTCAGATACTTTATGGCATGGGCCTCATTATTATTTACATCTATGGTCAGTCAAGCCATGCTTAAGTCAGTGCAGGTCATAACAGAAGCGACAGACAACTAAAGCCCGGTTACAGCTGCACATGATTAAACCCCACCGCAATGTCCTCCAAAAGATGTAGGGAAAATAATGTTGTTTTAAATTAATTCATTTAATACTAATATGTACATGGAGTGGATAACATGGAGTGCACAACCGGTATTTAAAAAAACGAATTTGGAAAAGGTTAGGAATTTACACCATTCACTTCAATTTTAATTTCACAAAATCTTATCTTAATCTAATCTCATTTTCCATTTGTTTGGCTGCGTCCAAAATCGCATACTTCCGTACTGAATAGTACGCGAAAACAGTACGCGAGCGTGACTGAGCGTATCCCAGATGACCTACTGTTTCGGCAGCCATTTTGCAGTATGCGAGCGGAGCACACTGTTCTATCCCATAATGCAATTCGAGCAGCGCAGACGTTCGGAACTGAAGAGGAGCAACATAAAAGTATTTTTATTTTAATAATTTCTAGATTAATAATTTCTTCTGAGTAAAAACATAATTTTTAAGGTTTAAAAAAAGTACATTTGGGGATTTAAAAAAGGACTGTGATGTGATGTCATGCGTCACATGACATTGGTAAGATGGCGGATATAGTACGTCCGAGGCTGTGCATACTGCTCACTCGCATACTGGAATTGTGTACTGTTTTAACGGCTTCAGATGCTTCAGATTCAGTATGTACTGTTTGAGTACGCAATTTCGGACGCAGCCTTTGTTTAGTGAAGCATTCAAATAAATGGTTCCCAATAGAACATCTTAAAAGTACTGATAGGCTATACTAGTTTTAATATTATTATGGTATCAAATCAGGTGTTTAGCTTCAGTTATAACTCCAGCTGTCTCTATGTCACTGGTTTTTTAGGAGTGTTGCTGTAGATCATAAATGAATGACACATGTATGAATGATACTGTTATATGTATGTATGTATATATTTTTTCTTTGTCCCTAATGTTTTGGTCTCAAGTAGAAAGTGCGAGTCACCAAGAGATTAGCCATGCTTCACCAAAAAAACACAGACCCTAAAAGGGAAGCATGAGTCATGTACGTCATGTATGTCATTCTGTGGTCATAACTGTGTTTGCTCCATTTTTCCTTGTCATGTTTTTTATTCGATCATGGAATGTCTCCAAGTCAGTGTTAAATATTTGTTTCCACCTTGTTTTTTTTTTTTCGAAACATTTCACCATCATGTGTAACATATATGTATCACAAGGCCATGTACTGACTGTTTCTTTAATATTTACATGATGACTAGTTTGTAGCCTTTTGCTGTCTTTGTGTATTTTCCACAGTACAGCTTCACCAACTTCCCTTTCTGTCCCTTCTTTTTCTTCTCTTGTCTGTTGCTCGTTTCCCCTTTTTAAAGCTGGGTTTGTCTTCCTCCCCTCTTCTTCAGCTTGCTAAAGGAGAAGTAAAGCAGAGGATGCTTGCCATGCCACACTTACTTGTGCTTTTAGATATGAATATAATTAGAGACCACCCTGGCAATCGCACAGCATATTAATAGTTTCGCTTAGACCTGGGGCAATGTAAGTATTATCTTCCTATTAGTACTGTGGGAATTCACTGCTGTAGTTGAATTTCTAAATGGAAATGTTTATTTAGAGGGGAAATACAGCTAAGAATGGGTGTGCTTTCAAGGCTAAGTCGATCGTTTGTAGTGTTGTGTTACTGTAGCTAGAGTGATAAAGGCACAAGTTTTGTTTAGGCACATTTCAGCTGTTTTGGGAACCAAAATAGCTTTATTGCATTTGATCATTTAAACAACAAAAACATGGTTTTTTAAATGTATTTTCTTTTTTTTAAGCTTTGTACTCAGTAGTCCTGTTAATGTGTTAGATAAGACTTGTATGTAGTCTCATTAATCATGTGATTGTAGATAGAAAGTACAGATAGATTAGCAAGGCAAAATAGTATAAAACCATGTAGACAGGCAGAACATGTGAATGGTGAATATGAGGTTTAACGCAGCAACAAGTCTGTAAAAAATAAGTTTTTATGTCTTATGAAAAAGTCCTGATGTCTGCATGTTATATATTTAAATTGTCATTCTCAAAGTGGGGTTTATGGACCCCCAGTGGCCTGAGAAGCGAAGCCAGCAGGTCAGTGATTTTAGAAAATCGACTTCCTGTGTGATAACAGACTGTTGGTTCCAAACCAGAATCAGTGCTTTAGGACGCCTGCGGCCTGTATATAGACAATGATCAATAGGCAAGATATGATATTTTAAAGTTGTGATCTCATGATGGTTGTATTTTCTTTCGGTTACACAACATGAGAGGCCAAAAATATGCATTTGCACTTATTAAACATGGGTTGCTTAGTATTAACCTTTAAATGTAATTATCATTAGTTTAGGAAAGGCTACATGTAAACTTGCCAATTTCCACTACACAGCTACCCAAGTTTATTTTCAGATTATGTACATGACCTGCATTATATAAAAGAACTGCATTCATGGCTAAAAGCTTGAGGTGCATTCGTCTGTATGTCTGTATGACTATAATAATATCCAAGCAGAGAATTGCTGTGCTGAGAAAATACGAAGTCGATGTAACTTTTTGAACCTAAAAACAAGAAATACTAATATGTTATGTGAAAGAGAAGACCAGTGAAATCAACTATTGATATAAAGCAAAGCAAAGTCTAGTATAAGGCCTGTAAATTGCTGTATGTCCCCATTGTATTTATATCAGTAATCACCGAGTCTTATTTTAACAGTACAGTTTATACCATGCAGTATTCAGCAACTTATCAAACTACACGTGATCCGTCATATATCTGAAAGAATGAAACTTAGGCTGAAGTGGAAATGCTGCAAGTTACTGATTAGTAGGTCTGTAACAGTATGCAGTATTATATATCATTTGATTCTGAAGCATTTGCTGTATATCATACAACACCGCTTATATTATGTGAAGTGTAATAAACATTTAAACTTAATTAAGCCCACACTATATCATCTGGAAGAAACTTCATCCTTATCTCAGATCAGGAGAGGCTGCAGGGGGGTTAAAAATAGCTTGCTTCTCCTAAGCATGCTGTTTTTCACGAGCCATACTAGCTTGCACTAATAACTAACACACACATGCATGCACACACACATGCACATGCACTCTCTCATGCTTTAGGACAGCAGTTCCCAACTGGTTCGGTCTGGGTTAAAGAGATCACTGCAGTGATCAGGAACTTTCTATTTAAAAAGTAGAGAATTCAGCAACATCCTTAAGCTATATAGAACTGTGTGATTGTTGAGACCACAGCCTGATAGCGGCTAAGTGCAAAGTAAAGCTTCAGACACACCACGATGTATGCTACCACTGTATCATGTCACTGAATTTTGTGCATCATTACAACTGGATGTGCGACAGAAATGATTTGTTTATTGTATACGCATGTTAATGTGGACATGATATGCAATATGTACAGTATGTTTTCATTTGCTATGTTTGATTTGTTGAATTAATAAAGCAATGGCAAATATTTTACTGCTTTGATTAGTTTAAAACTGCAACTCCATGCTGTGTGTGTGTGTGTGTGTGTGTGTGTGTGTGTGTGTGTGTGTATCTCCCACACACGTGTCAGGGTAGTGCTTAATTACATTAGTCATGTGTAAGGTCTAGATACTAACGTGCACAGTTGATTTACAGGTAATTTTGTGGGAAACCCCTATAATCGTTTGTTTAAAATGCTGTTGTTCACAAATCCTCATTAACAGATTTAATGACGTCACAGTTTTAACAAGTCATTAGTATGTGTTTAACATAAAATATATTGTTTTTTTACTTTTACTAAGTTTACTGTGGCTAGCTTGAGTTTTAGCCTGTTTTTATTGTGTCGTGTTAGTTGTCATCTGGCACCAGTGCTGCTTACTCTGCTTTTTTTTCTGAATTCTGAATTGAAGTCTTGAATGTCAGATAAAACTCCTTAATCTGACTATAAGTCTAAAACATCTGCATGTAATTATGGACATTTTATACAACAAAAATGTACTGAATAATGCATAAACACTCCAACTCAATGCATTTGAAATAAGCACTGTCCTTTTCTTTCTCCTTTTTCTTCCTCTGTGTGTGCATATGTGTTTGTTCTTGTACATCATTGCATTTCCATGTGTGTGTGTGTGTGTGTGTGTGTGTGTGTTTGTGAAGGAGAGGTTCGCAGCCTGCGGGGGGATGACATGCATGTGCCCAGGCTTTTAACAACGTTGAGGATTGTAAAACTAGTTGGCTGCCGGCTGCCGAGCCATGATGGACATTCTGGTAACTCGCCGCTCTCGCTCGCCTGCAGCTGCTTGGGGTTGTGTGAGGTCTTTTCTTCAGTGGTTGTTTCCTCTTTTTGTCCAGTGCTGGTGGTTATTGGGAATGTTGGTATGACTTGTCAAGCATGCTGAGCGTTATGCTGATGATGCACATACAGAAGCATGCATGCAAGACAATGCAGTTAAATCAGTTTTGACAGGAACACCCATAGTTTGCATTGTATACTCTGTATTCTGTAAAGTGCACATTTTAGTATAGGACTGTTTGCACATGATCAACTCACAATGTACACTACATATCCAAATGTTTGTGAACACCGGAGCATCAGGCCCGTATGTGGTTTCTAAACATCCCATTCCAGAATAAGTCACCCTTTTGCTATAATAATCTTCACTCTTCTGAGAAAGAACAATTGTGAAGCATGGCTGTGGCAAATCAGCTAAGGAGTGTTAATGAGGTCAGGCACTGATGTCGAGTTAGGAGGCCTGGGGTGCAGTCAGCATCCAAATTACCCCAAAGCTGTTCAGTGGGGTTGAGGTCAGAGCTCTGTACAGGCAACCTGTGCAGCCTTCTGAAACCATGTACTTCATGGACCTTGCTTTGTGCACAGGGGCATTGTCTTGCTGGAAAAGGTTTAGGCTAAACCACTTGTGTCCAATGGTTAAGCATTAAGTTGTAATGCTGGTAAAGCATAGAAAAGGCATCCAGTATAGTTGTATGCTTCCAACTTTGTGGCAACACATATGGTTGTCATGGTCAGGTGTCCACAAACTTTTGGCTTTATAGTCCACATGCACACTGCTTATTTCTTCTTACTGTAAGTTACTATTTAATAGTTAAGTAGTGCAATACATGTCATCGTCATGGCATCATCATGCATCTATAGTTTTGTTAGTATTATGAATATGGGAGTGGCACACTGTCATCTGTTGCATATGTACTCTTTATGAAACTGTAGCTAATCACCAATATTAGAGGTACTCCAGCAATATAGTAGTCTATTCCTGAAGCTGGAATTCAAAGTTGCATTGTAGAGAGAAGTGTAGGACTGTAGGGTAGGAGTGTGGGAGAAGACTCTGAGTGAGTCACATGATTTATGTCCAGTCAGGCATGGCATCTGGATAAAGTTAGAGTAAAGCAAGATTTAGATCTAAAAACAGACGACCAGGCAGACATTCTTCCTGTGCATGTGTATGTGTGTAGAGCTAAGTAAAGACTTAGCCAACCCGCAAATCTTGCATTTATCTTTCATAGCTCTAAAGACCGTCGAAAATAGTTCTGTGCATGAAATTAAAGGAAAAATCAATCATAACTTTTTTTTAAAATAGATTGCTGGTCACTAAAGGTTTCCAGAATTATCCTTTTTTTTCTTTTTTTTTTTCTTTTTTTTTTTCTTTTTTTTTTTTTTTTTTTGTACCAAAGGATATTCCCTCAGTTGGTGTTATGATTTAGTTGAGATATGATGATAGTGAGGTAGGGTGGCCACTTTCATAACCCTAAAAAGGAGGACATGACGCCAGAATATGATAACACAGCATGATATACTTTAGAAAGTTCAGCAGCAGATATTTTGTCGCTCAGTGGTGACCATGTAGCACTTAAATGGATGCCACAGATGATGTACCTGCACTCCAGACGTTTTGCTCGTGCTTGTCTGTATCAGCATGGTGTTCAATAGCACCATTTCCTTCTAAGCTAATGTCTACATCATGTCGGCATCAGCGTGGAATTTATCTTGACTACTTTTTGAACTGAAAGAATGTTGTGTTGACCACTCCGAGCCGTAAGTCGTTTTTCTTTTTGGCATTTTCACAGTGTTCCGTACTAATTAACTAGAATTAAGAGGGCGGGCTTTCTGCGGTTAGCTGGTTGGTGAGTTATAAGATCACATGGCGATGTGATCTAATTAATTCAATGTATTTGTTTCGACATTTTTGGGAACCAATGACGCGCAAAAAGATATTTGTTACATGCAACCTCGGCTGTCCTGCATAAGGAGGTCTAATAGGTGCCCGTCTAGGCATTGAGCCGGACGGAGGACATGTATATATGGCCCTGCTATAAAACAGTACACTATGTTTTTAGATTTCACATCCTTCTAGCACTCTCACCTCACTATAAGGTGGCCAGAAGTCCAGCTTTTGGTTGGACAGTTGAAATAAATTTCCCTTACCAACTGTCCTTATAATAAACTTTTTTAAACTTCTGGTAATTTATTAATGTGGTGTTGCCGTACCCCGAAATGAAACCTTTTAGAATGGTTAACAGCTAGCAATGTTATGCTAAATTCCAGTCAGCCAGCATACGTAGGCCATTCTGATCATATTCCACTCTTAGCTTTTATTCACCATACCGATAATAACACGTCACTTCAGCCAGGACATGCATGAAAAGTAGCATTTACATAAATACATCATTTTAAGATGGGCAAAAAAAGGTCCATGAACTGCTAAACAGTGTCAGTTCAGGAGTGGAAACGATTTGAAAAAGCTACTCAAGCATCCATAACTAATCATATTTATCATTGCTAAGTTACCTAAAACTTTAAGTTGATACGCACTCATATAGCCGCTGTACAGCAGGCGTATTCAACTAACATTAATATCTTATACAGTTGTCAAAAATCTGAATAACTTTTCAGTCATTTATGTTGCTTGTGTTAATTAGACAGTAGCAGCGTTCATGTATAGCTTATTTATATAGTGTACTGAACCTGCTCCTTAGTGTTTGTTTAATTAAAATGCAAGCAGTTTTATTACAGTCAGCTTTCATTTAGTGAGTGTCATGATGAAAACGATGACAGGTTCAGGTAAAGCAAGTGACATGGAGGTGAGTGAGAAAGAGAGAAAATAAGAAAATATAACATAAGAAAAAAAGAACATATCAACGTATTAGTTAACTTCATGACTATAGCCTTGATTTAAGCCATTATGTTGTCTCTCTCTCTCACACACACTCTCTTGCTCTCTTTCTCATGTTGCCCCCAGGGGAGACATTGCTAGTCATAGTTTCTCATGACTAATGCCAGGTTATAATAGTCAGTCTGGTTACTATGTTGGTACTCAGAACTGTTTTTGTCTTTCTATAAAAGGAGCTCTCTTAAATGTCTTGGCCGAGTTTGATTTATTGCATATTTTTTCTGTCTTTAGCGAAATAATTAATCACAGTGAGACTCAAATTCGAAATGATTCTTATTTTGTAATGAATTTCATCCTTGTTGCTGAGAACAAGAAATAATCTTGTGTTTCTTTTTGTATTTGAAAAGGGCATTTTTACTGCCTTGGTAGATTCTAATGCAGGTTTTTTTTGTCCTGAGATGAAAAAAAAAACAAAAAACTAATAAATGAAATAAATAAAAACACTGAACGTATACTGTCTGTCAGACCATCTGTCATAAAGTAGGATGTGGTTAAGGTGAGCACTAGATGAGTTCCAGTGTTGTTCAAGCTTGTTTTTCCCCCCTTTGTGCATGCAGAACAGGAAATGGCTTTGTTTCCTTGGGGGTGAAGCTGAGAAGCTCGAGGCCAACCTGAGATTTGCCTTTCGTTTATCATTTCCAAATTTAGTGTGTTGCATTTTTGTGTGCAGTTCTCATTGCATCATTCGGTTACCCTCTTTCTTTCACAGATTGCTACAGAACCAAATTCCAGATTGCTTCAGAACCTTTTTGCGACTTAAACAAAATCAAGTTACGAACATGTGAATGTTAATTTGACTCAGCTTTTGCTTCCTGAGATACTGCACATTAAAAGGCTCTAAATGTGTGCCATTTGGGAACCTAAATCTAAGTTACCTTTCTAATAAAGTTAATCTATATCTTCAGGACCCCCAATGTAAATGTACAAAATATGCCTCATGAATATCTCCCCAAAGTCTAATGAATGTTTTCTGTATTTCACCAGTTTCACTATCCTCTAGTCAAGTCAAATTTATTTATATAGTGCTTTTTAGAGTGGAGATTGACAGAATCAGAGAATAACAGACCAAAAACCCCTGTTAAGCAAAACGGTGGCAAATAGAAACTTCGAGAGAACCCAGACTTTACAGAGACCCATGCTGTTTGGGTAGACAGGAGATTAGTTCAAATAAATAACAATCAAAATGTTGTCTGTCAGTGATATAGGGCCGTCAGTCATGCACGTTCATTTGACTAAGAAGACCATATACATTAAAAATGTGTTCCAAGGGGCTTTAGATTTAGTTTCTGGTGGATTTATTTTCTCTAGTTGTTCATGTTGTTGGAAAATGGTGGCGACTGTTGCTGAATTCCACCTGGTTTATTTTTACTTCCTGTTACTTTGTGTTGACCATGCCTTTCAACATGACAAGCTCAGTTTAGCAATACTGAGATCAAATGACAAAATAAATGAATTTTTATAAGGTTAATCTGGTGAGGCCGAGTTAGGACTGGAAAAAAGCCATATTTGGGATTTCAGTAACCCCTGGGGATATTTATACAGTGCATACATTTGTAGAGATTCTGTCATTATTTCCTGTCTCCATCTGCTAAAGCAAAAGAGATTTTATATTTATTTACACATCCTATTGTAGGACAATTTTAATATGTATATATTTAAAAGTGTTTGCTTGTTTGTTAATATATGTATTCATTTAGTGAAAATACAGGGATGTAGTGCTGGGAGGGGGGTGGGCGGGGGGGATACACCAGAGTAAGAAACACTGGTATCAGTTTCTTATCGCTGACGTGTGATATTCACAGCACCCCATCCAGACTGAGAGTATTGTTTTTATAATCCTCCCACTTTCAGCTCTCCGTCTCCAAGGCCCAAGAGCCTGATGCCCTGCCAAATTGAATTTCAATTCATTTCACATGTTTATGCTATATATAGTGCTTGTCATGTTTTTAACCTTGTGAGTAACATTTGGCTGATCCCTAAATACAAAACTGCCTTTTCCATACATGGACAACTGATTTGTATGTTTAAAAAAATATATATTTTTTACTCTAAAGAATAACTAAGTAATTTACAAGAAAAAGCCGTTGGGCAGCTGATGTTCATGTTAGGGTTAGGCTTAGGTTCCAGCATTGCGGGAAGAATTATTTTAGTAGAAGGTCCTTATATGATAATAAGGTTAATGTGTGGGGATGTGTGTAAGCATTCATTTTGGACAAACAGTTATTTGATGACTTTTTTACTACATTCGTTTATATCTCTGTTCCTTTTCATCAGCTTCAGTTTGACATAACTAAAAAGGATATATAGTGTACAGGCGATGGCCAAATGACACATTTATTAGCTAGTCCAGCAGCAGGTGAACAAAAAGTCAGCAAATCATTGGTCATTGTTTTGGATATGAGCTGAATGTGTTTGGCTCTTATCATATGTAAAAAAGGTATTTGCACCTGGCTAGCATGTATTATTTTTCTTCTTGACATGTTTAACCGCGAGGTGACTGTGTGTAGTAAGTAGGACAGTTATATGATGTCTTCGCAGTGTTTTGTAAGTGTTTCCACATACCTACGTGTTCCTGATTTAGAAAAGATTGTCATCTGTGCACCAATTAATCCGCCTAAAATTGTTCTGCTGTCAGCCAGATTGTGATAGGCATGTATGTCTGCAGCCTGAAGGCAGTTTCAAAAAGGTAGTACAGCTCCGATTATGTGTGGCTAGGATGTTAATGGCAGAAGATGATTATACCTTCTCTAACCTTAATACTAACCCATCCCATATGCAGCCCATTTGGAGCTGGCTGCAGGAATACATACTTGGGTCACATCACTGTGAAGTGTATAACATATATCTGAAACTGAAAAACTTTGCAATCTTTAAAGGGTTTTTTTTCTTCTTCTGGGCAACTTCATCTTAAAAACTCATATACCTGACAGTAAATTTACTTAGGTTCCTGTAATCCTGTAAAAAATTACTTTGATTCTGTAGGCTCCTATAATGTAGTTTCAAGTACTGTTTAAAGAGCCCCATTTTAAGTCTTCATGTTATAATCAGCTGTGAACAGTTGCATTCTGCATTGGTATAATGAGGCTGTTCTGACTTTTATGGTTTATTAGGAGACGAATAAAAAAAAAAAAAGTCCATGAGAAGAAGTCATGTACATTTTGGGGCCCAGGAAGGTTTTCAGATATGAAAATAAATTAAATAAGTAAGTTCATATACTCATGTCCCGGCTCTCTGTCTCACACTCAGGGGTGAATAATGGCTTAAAAAAATGAAGTGGAGGGAGGGGGGGTGTAGTTGAGGCTGTCGTGTCAAAAGGGAGCAGAGACTCCCAGAGTTCACGACTGAGAACCTCATGTGGAGCAAATTTAATAAAACTGTATTAGTTTGTTTGTTTACTCTGCACATGCTTATACCCATATAAGGTATACTGGCTGGAAAAAAAAAACTGTGTAACACTTATTTCACATCACATCCTAGAACTTGCTGTTTTCAATGGTATTCTCATGCACACATGGTCCTGAACCTTTTACCCCATACGATCTCTGACTTCTGGCCTGTGCTGTAAGAAGAGGTACTCCAGTGTTGCGTAAGACAGGAAGTCAGCACATCACATTGGCATGATGCACTAAGGGACTGTGCACTTCCCCCTTTTACTTTGACTTCATTAGTGGATTCACCACATGCAATAAAATGATCTTAATCACAATTATGTATACACCTAAACCCTGAAAAAACCCTGATAAAGGATCAAAGCTGAAATGGCTTTTCTTTAATTGTTTAGACACAAACCATGTGGTGCTCAAAGTGAACCAGCCTTCTACGGAAGGCATGATTCTGTTTTCTAACACTTCTTAAAATTGCAAAAAAAAACAAAAAAAAAAACGTATACCAAATTTAATCTAGAAGTTTTTTGGTTGGAAAGAAGTTGCACTGAGAACATGTCTTCATGTATCCTGTGTGCTTATCGTTTTCTCCGGCCTGCAGAGTGGCAGAAAGAGGAAGAGACAACGCTGACTCACTAGGTTTCACACACGCCCTTGTGTCGCTTACAACATTGGGCCAGTTACAACACTTCCCTCTCTGCCTGTTTCTTGCTTGCTCCGCTATAGACTGTACAGAGGCCAAATCTCAGGATTTAATCTTGTTCATATCACACAGGTTTCGATCAGCCTATATTCATTTTGTTTCATTACATCATGGGTTTCTTTCTTCCATCTCTGTGTGAGCTGTTGTTTAAAATGGGATTCACTTACCTGGGCATCAGGCCATTAGATTACAAGTTGTAAATTATTCAAATTCAATGAAATGTAAATTTTTCTTATAAATGTTGAAAACATTGCCAACTTCACAGTTGCTTTAACAAAGTTATATTATAGCATTGTAGTTTTAACAGAGACATAGTTTTTTAACTTTAGATAGAGGCTCACTTATGTATATTTTTGTGTTGAATCATGTCTACGTTGGCACAGGGACACTGACACATTTCTATACCATCCTCAGAGAAGCTAACTGCACTTTCTTTGTATCTATGGTGCTGTGTGTCAACCACCTGATTGGCTGGTGGGTATATGTGTTTGATTGCATACCTGGAAACGCTGTCACAAGACGTTGTGAACCTTTAATTAGATTTTTAACAATTACATTTTAACAGTAAAATATTCTTATATCATGTTCAGTACTCTGGTACTAGGAGCTCTGGTTTCCTCCCACAGTCCAAAGACTTACAGTCAGGTGAAATAGAGATACCTACCTCGGTATGAATGTGTCTGTGTGTCTACCCTGTGATGGAGTTAGTGTTTCTTTCAAGGTGTCTTCCTTTTGTCATCCCAGGGAGTTTTTTCTTGCAATCGTGGCCCCTGGCTTGCTCATTAGGAATACATTTATAAATGTGTATATGATTTATTTTTAAAATGTATATATTTTGTAGGAAGCTGCTTTAAAAGTACATTTAATTGAAATTTATTGTATTTTTATTATACATAATATTGTTTCCCAATAATATTTGTTCACCTATACTTCATCTTAGAGCACATGCAAGCTAGTTTATATAATTGTATACATTTATAATGAGCTTAGGTACACGTAATAAGTTTTGCAAGCATTCCAGACCTTGTTAATGAGTGAGTAAAATGAAGAAAAAAAACTAAAGCTCATGATTTCACTTACAGCCAAGTCATTACCAGCTTCTGGTATTTTTCAACTGTAACAATGTAACATGCTGGAATTGTGGGTTTATTAATAGAACTTGTATAGAAATTGGTGACAAAATGCTTTTGTTTATAATTAATAACAGAATTTTTTTTCTTCCATCAGAAAGTAATGTTCATATTCTATTTATTATTCCTACAGGAACTTACCCTTTGCTTTTGGCTCAGAGACTGCTCTTTTTTTTTTATATAACCTTTTCTGTAAATTCTGGTTTGTTCATGTGACACTACTTCCAAGTGTACACACTCACGGTACACGCAGCACACACCCATGTTTTTCCACACACAGTACACTGATGTACTCATAGATACCCAGCTGCAGAAGTATAAATCAGCCCTGGGCCATAATAGCTTTTTGTTTTGGTTTGTTTTGTTTTAAGAAAATGCATTATGTTATACATATTCAGACGTTTCAGAGAAATAGGATTTGTCAGACATAAGTCATCATCGGCTTAACAGCTCATTAACTGTGCAAGTGTTTATATAGGCTGTATAATCTATAGTACATATCGGTCTTGGGACTATTCACAATTAAATATCATATCTGTTATGCTTCACTTTGTTGGCTTTGTTAACATTAACGTTAACCTTTACATAAAATTGTGCCTCTGAGCTTTTCTCTTTGTGGAAACTGTAAGCGAATCGAAAATATAGGTATTAGTATGTAGAGAAGAAATGCTCCATAGTGAACCCAGATACGCTATGAAGGATTTATTCTGTTTTGAAGAAATCAAAGAGTATATATAAGTATTTCTTTGAGATTGTCTCTATGGTTATGGGTGTTCTAGGCAAGCACGGCATAAGTGCTGACTCTGGTTGTTTGCATAATGGTGACCTGTCCTTTGTTGGTGTAGGGTAAGTGAAAATGTATTGAATTAAAGAAAATGGTCATTGCTGTTCTGACCATTGGCTTTCATTAATAAACACACCAGCAGTTCAGGCGTTAAGTTGATTGGGCTTGTGGTAGATAAGATGCTAACTGTAGTAGACAGTATCCGAGAGTCTACTGGACTGCAGAAAATACTTTTTTAATGCATACTCATCTTTACAGTTTACAGTAACCCCTCACTGACCAGGACTTACATTTTCAAGTGTACTCAGTTTACCTTGGGAAACATGGAACTGCACATTCAGCTGAGATGGCTGACTGTAAGCTATTTCCTGCTCGACTTCCACACACAAGAATTAAAAAGGCGTGATGAAAAATATAGTAGCCTTTAAACTGAACCTGTAGTAATCTGAATATTATATGATTTTTACTTAGTATCTGGAATATAGGAGAGGACGGTTCAATCTGCTTTACACATTTTCCATACCCAAAGTTGCTTGCCACTGTCCAAACCTAGATCTTTGGGTTTCAGATGTCTACGTTTAAATAAGAATGTTTAGCTGTGGGACTAAATATACATAGCTTTACCCATACAAATATGACCTTGTCAAAGGGCCACTGGTTTCTCAGCAAGGTCAAACAAGGCCAAATGAAGTCTCTTTGGTGGTATCTTTTTATGGGCTTTTCCCTACCTCTGTGTCGTGATTTTTTTGTCTTTGCTGCATAATTGACTTGAATTCATGTGTATCTTGGTGTTGTGTGTGTGTGTGTGTGTGGGTGGGTTTGTATGCGTGCATAGGCATGTAGATGAGTCTCTCAGCCTCATTTGTGTGTATATTGCAGGAAAAGTTTTGTGTATGAATAATTTTGTGTGTAGCAGAGCTTCATGTTTGGTGTAATGACTGGTTTAAACCATCTCCAGTTGAAGCTGGAGCTCTTTAGTTAGGTGTATCTCCTGGAACACCACACCACAAACCTGTCTGATTGGGCATGCATGCATGCATTTTGGAAATATAAGCTGATTGTTAATGAATTTCCTGAACTGAGTAAAGTGCATGTAAGACAGCCTCAGAAGAGCTGGTGAGAATGAACAATAAAGTTGTTTAGAGTTGTCTGAAGTTGCCTCTGGATCAGTGTCATTCCTGTTAGTCCTGTTCCAGCAAATATTCCAACATCATGTTGTGGGATTCTAGGTACATAGCACATTTCTAGATGTTACAGATTGTTGTTTGTTTGATTGTTGTGTTTACCACTGCAGGGGAATTACATGCACCTTTACTCTGAGTTTGCTGGGAATTAGACTCTGATCTGATTCTGCTGATTCAGTACTGCTGATCTAACACTGCATAAGTGAAAGAATAATCACACAAATTACTTCTCAAATAATTGCTAAATTGCTTAAAACCATGTTCAGTCAATTTCAACCTGTTAAGATGTTGTACAAATTACACATAGTAGCACAGGGTATTGTTTACTAATTGAGTAGGAGAGCTCGATAAATATTACCGTAATTTTGTGACGTAATTAGGCAACACGATAAACACTGAATTTAGAAGCACTGGTTTATGCCGCTATACAAGTATGCTTCATAACATACAGTTAATAAATAATAAATAATATTGCCAACTTTTTTTATCAATAAATGATAGTGAGATATCAACTTGGGTGTTTGTATGCATCGTGCATAAATAGAGCTTTAAAAACTAGATTTTCGTGGCTGAAAAAAGACAAATGCAGTCCTGACAGTCACTGCATGGTGCCAAATGCAATCATACAAGTCTGTTGATGTCAGCCAAGCCAAGATTCTCCAGAGGGAAACTCACTAGGAGTGGGTGGAAACCACCAGGGACAAACAAGATTTTTCTTCTGTTTGCTTTAACAGTGTGTGTGAAGTGTGCAGTGTGTTGTCATGCATCAACTACTTTAACCCTCCTCCCTCTCTCTCTCTCTCTCTCTCTCTCTCTCTCTCACTCACACACACACACACACACACACACACACACACACAGAGAGAGACATACTTAACTTTCCTCTTGACATAGATTAAACAGAAGCTCACACTTACTGAGCCTTGTAGAAGATAATAGACTCAGCACTGCGTAGAAACAAAAGAAAATCAGACAGGAGGGATACACGGCTGCCAAAAGCTAAAAATATCCAGAGTTACTGTCCGTTGGCTAAAACTACATTATGTCATGCTGAAAAAGAGTGGGAGGCCAAAAACAGAAATTTAGAAAGGAAAATTTTTTTTCTTCTTCTGTAAACGTTCAACCAGCACGCATCACTTTGTGTATTAAGAGCATATGGGAGAGTAACAACCCATAAAGGTCTGTCTTTACCCCTTCGGCCTTTAGAGTTCAGTTATCAGAATCAGTACCTATTTGCATTTGTTTGTTTGTTTATTTGTTTGTTTGTTGTTTAAGTAGTGAGGGCCTTAGTTGGTGTGGTACAGTGGTAACATCATTGGCTCCGATGTGAGCGGCCTGGGTTCGATTCCCGGTCTGGGCAGCCAATCTGTGCTACACCAATAAGGGTCCTTGGACCTTCCTGTAATACCAGTAACCTTGTAAGTCGCCCTGGGTAAGAGCGTCTGCCAAATGCCGTAAATGTAACTAAAAAAGGAGCTAGAGAGTGTTTATAACTAGGAGTGGTGCAATTTAATAAGTCAAAGAACACATGCAGTAATAACTAAAATACACAGGAAGAAATAATTCTATTCATGCACTGAATCATGAACAATCAGATCAGATAGCAGTAAAAGACACTACATTTTAAAATCTGAGCACGACCCTGTTGCAAGTGCTTATATCCCCAGTAACAATAACATGTACCTCTAACTATCACATGGTATATTGCTGAACAGTTATTGCATCCCCAATTGTAAGCTGTTTGTCAATCTGATAGAAACGTAGTGCTTTAATGTTGGGTACTGCACAGGATTAATGTCTACTTCCTTCTAACTTCACACACACTTCCCCTTGCTGTTTAAGCTCACGGCTGTGCAGCATTGCAAAGGAATATGATAGTGTGTGTATTGTCCTCAACTACAGAGGGTTGTTGTTATAATTTAAGGCTTGTTGGTTTGGCCAGAGATGTGCCATTATGAGATCCTTTTACTGTAACAAGGCAGTGTGTGTGTGTTTGGGTCTATAGAGATCCTCCATTCATCTAAATATGCCTCTATACTCTCATCAGGTCATTAAGCAACAGAGCGCTTTTGTTTTAACCCTGCCTAGTTCCCCTTCGCTTGCTTACTTGTGCGCGCACACACACACACACACACACACACACACACACACACACACAAAACAAATATGGCATGTACTCTGTGTGTTGCTGTGGCTGTCATGCTACTCTGATTGTATTAGTGATGGTCAGTGGACAGAGGCATAGGGCCCCTCTATTTCAGCATAAATGAATTTAGAAATGAATTATGGCTGAGTCTTTTAGGAAAATTGGAAATAACACCAGAGTTGAGAACGGTTGATCAATGAGAGTGGGGCTGCATTTCAGGCCCCTGTGTACTAAACTGTTTAATCTTTAACTTCCTCTAAATGTGAATTATATACACCAGCATGCAAAGTATATATCTGTTGCCTAAAATGTAAGCTACATGGGTCTGATTTACATATTCTGTTTAATTTATTACATTTTGAGCAATTAGTGGCTAGCAGTTAGCAGTAATGCCCCCCCCCCCCCCCCGCCCCACAAAACCAAGTATAAATTAAAGCGGTGTGTTTTGCCTGAAGCTGTGTAAGTCGTATTTACTTAAAATTGGGCATTTTTGGTACATATTTGGGGCTTATGCTTATAGATATTTCCAATTATAATATATTTAAGTTATTTATAATATATTTTAGGCCTTTTTAGGTTAAATAGTAATTTAGCAATCATATTTCATTAAGAAACAAATTTGATTTTTATGACGATGTTAGAAGTTAAACACAAGAAAACAGGTTTGCATATTAATTGCTCACTTTTGTATTAGGCTTGTTTACTATCTTGTCTTGTTTTTTCAAGAAAACTAATTAGTCATGAAAGGACATATTAGCAATATTTATTTTATGATACGAGAGATTGTTAGTTAGTAAAAATGTTTAATAGAACATGATCTGCATTTCTGAACATCTGCAAGCTCGATACTATTTCCACCAATTCAGATTAGCTCTTAAAATGCAAAGTGTACCTCAGTATGTGTAGTAACCAGTAAATTGGATTTATATACTGTAACTGCATTTAGTAGCATTTAGTACAAACAATTTACCCCTTGTTCTTCATTCCACATGTGTGTTATTAACATTTAAATCATAGTTTAACCCTATACAAGTGTGAATTAATGTATGTTCATGCATCGTTAAGCTAAGCAAAAACAGCATACAGTGTCACTGAGACTGCATATGGCACAGAATGCATGTCTGCAGCCAGACCCCAATGAGACCCCACAATTTTAACTGTCTCTATTTTAGCTTTTTGTAGTGTATAGCAAATCCAAGACTACATCAATAAAAAAATAAAAGCAACAACATCTTGTCATATGTCGTAGCATCCTGCAATCTTTAGACATTTGTAAATGCAATAGCATGGTTGAATAATGAAGAAAGAAAAACTATTAATGGTACTAAATAATTAAATGAAAATAAAAATCGTAAAGTCTAGTGATGCTTCTTAAGCATGCTGAAGACCAGTTGTGCCCTGTGTTATGTGCACACTGAGTAGAAATGCCACTGGAAGTGTCTCCAGTCACAGTAAGTGTATAGACTTTTCCGCTGAGTAGAATAAGTAATTAGCCAATAGTTAAGTGCTAAAAATCATTCACAATATATATTAGAATAAACAGAAAATTTATGTCATGGGTACTTTAAATTATCACTGTTCCTGCAAGGTGGCTTATTTTATTTTTAGCATTATAGGACAATCCCATGATTATCAACAAATTCAAACAACTAATTAGTGTAGTACTGTGCAAACTGACACTCAGTTTCTATACAACTTTTCTATTATCCAGCTAATTCTCCCCCTTTTTACAACTACCTTTTGTGCGTACTTTAAAATCCTGGTTGAAAAGTTGAATATTGAGTTTGTATTGATGGCTAATCAGCACTTCCTCTATTGTCTCAACCCCTTCATCTAACTCCTTGACCTGTCCAAGTCTGAAATCGGGAGCCCTATTTTAAAGTGTTGTGATATCCTAGTGTGTGTTTGGCATAACTCTGTGGCAGAATTAGCAGGTTTTTGAGGATAGTGTGATATTTCCGTGGGTGTATGTGTGGTGGTGAAGACCTTGCTATCTGCTCATGGCACAACTGAAGGACACATGCTGTCTAGTTTCCTTTGCTTGTGTTGACATGGACTCTGATAGTTTATGTTCATGGACAGATTTACTAACCATGCAGTTCTTGGGTTTTTTTTTTTTTTTGGTCTAATAATTGGTCAGATAAAACTGGGACTAGACGATTGACTCCAATGAAACTTAAATAGCATGCAAATAATGAAATTTTAATGGTTAGCAGTGGAAAGTATCTAATATGACAGCAAATTGCTACAGGAAGTATGATCAGCATGTGTTTTATCATGTGTTGGGTGTTCAAATGTAAGTACCTATAAAAAGTCTACACACCCCTATTGAAATGTCAGAGTTTTGTAATGGAAAAAAAAAATGAAACTAAGATAAATGTGAGAACTTTGTAAACCTCTAATCTGAAATTACATTGTATAAAAAAAATTGAGAGAAAACAATTTTTAAAAAATGGCATACTTTTCCAATTCTTCTATGCAAAATTATTCTTGATCTGTGAAATTGTGAGTACATTTTCTGTGCACAGCCTGCTTCAGGTCACTCCACTGATTTTTAGTTAGCTACAGGTCTGGGCTCTGGCTAGGTCACATTGGTTCTTTTGATTTAGCCCATTCCTTTTGTTGATTTGGTTGTATGATTTGGATTATTGTTGAAAGGTGAAATTCTATTTTCATCTTCAGCTTACTAGTGGGCACGTGAAAGTTTTGCACTGAAATTGTTGGGTATTCACAATTCACTTCACTTTGGCAGAAAAAAGGCCCCAAATGTTGGCTAAAGAAAAGCAGCTCACTGATTTTGATGCTCATGGTGCTGCCACTACCATGCTTCAATGAGGGTCTTGTTTTTTTCTATCTTGCTGTGTATCTTGTGTATCTTGTGTATTGCTGTGTATCTTGTGTATCTTGTTTTTCTATCTATTTGTGTAAAATACATCTTTTTGAAAGTATAGAATATTATAGATTATAGAATAATTATAGAATATTATACATTCTAGAATAATTTTTGAAATTATAGAATTGGTCTCAAAACATTTCATTTGGGTTGATTTAGTTGGGCTTGTATGATTATTTTATTTATTTATTTATTATTTTTTGTGAGAAAGGGCTTTCGTTTGGCCACCCCAAAGCCCAGACATGTGAAAAATATAACAGCCGAGAGTAATCAATAACATGCAGAGAGTAATCAATTTTAGAGAGATGTCCTGTTCTTGATTATGCCACTGTGATGCCTTCACAGTGTTCCATGGTGCATCTAATGTTTTGGAGGATCTTTTAAACTCCTCTCCTGATCGATATATCATACATGCTTTGTAAGCTCTTTGTAGACAATGTCATCAGAAGTAACAAACCCAGAAAATCCTACACAAACAGCTGATCTGATTACAGCTGTACAGTAATTACCTTCGAACATGAGACTGAATGTAATTGAATCATTCTGAACATAGCCACACACCAAATTATAAAAGGGTGTGTATGCTTATGCGAACCAGTCATTTTAACTTTTCCCCTAAAATGTTAGATTTTTTGTCACGATTTTTATATATTATAATTTTATATTAAGGGTGGAAAAAGTTTGTAATTTTTTTGTATCACAAAAACCTTAAAACCTTATTTAAAAGGGGTGTATTGACTTTTTATATACACTGCATGTTTTTGCTGGACTAAATCTCTCATAGAGGTTTACTGTGTTTGATATACAAATTTGGGTTCATCGTGTGGCTCCATGACTGTGTGCATCTAAATGTGTAACATCTGTATAATGTGTTTTTGTGTGTATTTTGTAGGGATGCATTGATGCCACTTTTTTCAAACCCAGTATGAATATTTACATTTGCATACTCGCCAATAGCGAGTACTGATACCGATTATTGTACCACAAAAATGAACTATATGTCTACTATAAAAATGGAATAAATTGTAAGATTATAAGGTTATATTTTCTTGTCTGCTCTGGTTGTGATAATAAGCCTAAAAATAAATATTAATGCGTGTCAAATACAGTAAATAACAGTTGGCCATCGCAGACTGAAAATAAACAAAACTTTGTATAAACAGCAAAGGCATAAGAACCATCTGCCGGTATATCAGCTCTACAACACATATGACTTCTCAGCAAGCGAGTAAGAGAGATCACTGATACAACACAATAAAACTGTTTATCCTGCTTTACGCTATAGTGTTAAATAATATAAAATAATTTTATTTTCAAGAAAGCAACCATGGTCTTCAGTAATGTAGCAAATAATCTTATCAGTGCATGCTGTCTGTGACTTTTATATGTATCAACCTGATACCTGATGCCAGTATCAGTCTCAATGCATCCCTAGTGTTTTGTATGATATGACCTGTGTGATATGTATGACAATGTACCATAGGATCCTAAGATTGAGTTCACCCCAAAGACACTGAAGCACTTAATGCAATATTCTTAATTTAGTCTTCTGAAACCCAGTCATTCTTTTTCTAAACACAACAGCAACAATAAATCCTAATGTATAGAAAACTATATTGGCCATATTGAGTCATGAGGTGTTGAATATTCAAGATATTCAGATATATTTTACTCCCAAGTGACAAAATGGTTCTTCAGGGTGGACTCGCATGCTTAGACACTCCTTTGTGTGTATGCTGTCCAGGAACCTTACTGTGTGTGTCTCAGTACACAGGTCCTGTCCCAGCAGAGCGCGAGTCTCCGATGGCACGGAGCGAGATGTCCCCAAGCCGGGCACAGCACTCGCCCCCCACACAGAGACCCAACGCCTGCTGCTTCTGCTGGTGCTGCTGCTGTAGCTGCTCTTGGTATGACCCATACACTCCTCTTACTCTCTCTCATAATGGGGTTGCAACTGTTCAACTGTTCATATGAGAATGCAATGTCTAAAGTACAATGTCTATATATATATATGTGTGTGTGTGTGTGTGTGTGTGTGTGTGTGTGTGTGTGTGTGTGTGTGTGTGTGTGTGTACACAGAGTGGGCCACCTTCCACCAAGTTCTCCACCTTTTCATTATAGGTACACTTCAACTATGAGAGACAATAAAAGAAAGAAAAAAAAACCCAGAAAAACATTGTATGATTTAAAAAAAAAATATTTGTAAATTATGGTGGAAATTTCTGGCTCTCACAAACCTGTAACATCTTCTTTAAGAAGCTCTTATGTTCTCCACTCATTACCAGTTTTAATGGCATCTGTTTGACATCATTATCTGTATAAAAGACACCTGTCCACAGCCTTAAACAGTCAGACTCCAAACTCAACCATGGCCAAGACCAAAGAGCTGTCGAAGGACACCAGGCAGAAAATTGTTTACCTGAACCAGGCTGGGAAGAGTGAATCTACAACAGGTGTGAATAAATCAACTGTGGGAGCAATGGTAAGAAAATGGAAGACGAACAAGTCCATTGATAATCTCCCTCGATCTGGGGCCCCATGCAAGATCTCATCCTGTGGGGTCAAAATGATCATGAGAACGGTGAGCAAAAATCCCAGACTTACACGGAAGGACCTGATGAATGACCTGCGGAGAGCTGGGACCAAAGTAACAGGCTACCATTAGTAACACACTACGCCGGGAGAGTCTCGAATCCTCCAGTGCCAGGTGTGTCCACTTGCTTAAGCCAATACATGTCCAGGCCCGTCTGAAGTTTGCCAGAGAGCATATGGATGATCCAGAAGAGGATTGGAAGAATATCATGTGGTCAGGTGAAACCAAAATAGAACTTTTTGGTAAAAACTCAACTTGTCATGTTTGGAGGAAGAAGAATGCGGAGTTGCATCCCAAGAACACCATACCTACTGTTAAGCATGGGGGTGGAAACATCATGCTTTGGGGCTGTTTTTCTGCAAAGGGGACAGGACGACTGATCCGTGTTAAGGGACGAATGAACGGGGCCATGTATCGTGAGATTTTAAGCCAAAACCTTTTTCTGTCAGTGAGAGCATTGAAGATGGAATGTGGCTGGGTCTTCCAGCATGACAATGATCCCAAACACACCAAAGTGGCTCCGTAAAAAGCATTTCAAGGTCCTGGAGTGGCCGAGCCAGTCTCCAGAGATCAACCCCATAGAAAATTTGTGGAGGGAGTTGAAAGTCTGTGTTGCCCAGCGACAGCCCCAAAACATCACTGCTCTAGAGGAGATCTTCATGTAGGAATGGGCCAAAATACCAGCTACAGTGTGTACAAACCTGGTGAAGACTTACAGGAAACAGTTGACCTCTGTCATTGCCAACAAAGGTTATGTTACAATGTTACAATGTATTGAGTTGAAAATTTGTCATTGAACAAATACATATTTTCCACCATAATTTACAAACAAATTCTTTAAAAATCCTACAATGTGATTTCCTGGATTTTTTTTTCTCGTTTTGTCTTTCATAGTTGAAGTGTGTGCGTGTGTGCGTGCGTGTGTGTGTGTGTGAAAAACCTGAACGGAAGCCTCCTAAATACGATAGATAAGTAAATTGACCACTGAAGAACTGATTGGGAGAAGTTAATAGGTTACGTTATTAATAGAAAGTATAAATGTTTTGTCATGGTTCAGTGATTTATACGTCAAACTTTATCTAGGTAGAAAACCCATTCTAACTTTTACTTTCCCTGCTTGGGTGATTTAAAATAATCATTTGAAAAACAGATGGATGGAAGCATACCTCATGTAGTCCACTTGTTTCACACATTTGGTTTCTTCCACCTCTGTTTCTGTCAGATATCATTGTTCTTAGATCAGTTGATTTTATTTTTACAGTTTCTCTGATAGTTACTTTGAGTTCATTTCCTTGATCTGTGTTAGCTTCTTTCTGTCACGTACAGATTCAAGCTACTTCCTCTTCATTACTGATTTCATAAATCTTTCCGTCCATTTACATGTGTGTGTGTGTGTGTGTGTGTGTGTGTGTTTGTCTGGGAACCTAAAGAGCAACTGTGATTAAGATTGCTCTTATTCTACCAAGAGCTCTGTGGGATATGGCTGCTCTCTCTCTCTCTCTCTCTCTCTCTCTCTCTCTCTCTCTCTCTCTCTCTCTCTCTCATGCAAACATACGCATACACCCGTTGTAAGCCACTTGAGAATACTTTTATTGCCTTATAGCAAAGCTCCCCTAGATCTATTCTGACAGGCTCCCCATAAACGATAGCATAAAGCTGCACCTTGAAAATCTACCACTGAGGCCAAGCTACACCCGCCTAGGTGTAAGTCATAGACCACAGTGGCCACATACTGAAGCAGGGCCAAATCTGTAGATTAGAAGACGACAGTTACCATATGTATACCATAATCTGACCGTGTATTTGCATGCAGTTTCACTTCATATAAATAAAAAAAAAACACTGACCCCTTAGACAAAATTTAGTCACAGCCAATTTATTGTCATATAACTAAAGTGGAAGAAATTTT
>JAOVVF010000018.1:11821178-11831442 GCA_028565595.1 Duopalatinus emarginatus
CTGCACTAAAGTACTCTACTGCACTAAAGTACTCTACTGTACTCCTCTGCACTAAAGTACTCTACTGCACTAAAGTACTCTGCTGCACTAAAGTACTCTACTACATAATTAAAAGTGGCAGTTTGTGTTAAGTTTGGAGAAATCACTTGTTATATTAGTTGTGTTGAGCTACGGTGTAGAGGTTTATTAATGAATATAATTTGGAGTGGGGGTTAAATAATTTTGACTGCAAATGTTCTTCTGGGTAGAATTTAGTTTGCTCTGTTTTGAAGCAATTGTGGTCATTTTTTGACACACATGGCTATAGAACACACACACACACACATTTTTCTTTGTCAGGCCCATCCATTCAAATAATTTCTAATACAGACATTTAATGCTACACCCAGACCTAACCCATCACAAACCTTAACCTCAGTAACCAAAGGTAAAGCTTTTGGCTCTTCTAGTTTTTATTATTTTTTTTAATAAAGATGTCAGTATGCTGGAATGGTCGAAAGAGTCGGGACACAGCATGGCATGACTGTTTCATAACAAACACATACTCCTAGTATCTCTGAGTGATATGGCTCAGTGTATTTTGTTAATGGTGTATAACAGATAACAATTATGATTACACTAAAACTATTAAAGCACTAACTATTAAAGAGTAAGCCAAATTCTGTACGTTTGATAAACATCTACTCTGTTGATATAGATGCACATATGCAAACACACATACATAATATTTGATCCTCACCAGAAGTATCTGACACTTTAGACCTTAAGGAGGACATTTGGTCCCTGTCTAGATGTACAAACAAGCCGACACACATACAGAGGTGTAGGTATGGCATTAACTAGCTGAATTAATGATTATGTCAACAGAAAATCCACATAGGTATAGTAATATAAACACACAAAAACGCACATAGAAATTAAATAACACTAACATGCACAGTTGTTTGTTTGTTTCTGTCATGTATGTGCAGCAAAATACAGCATAGTCTTTCACATCTGTGTATGTTGGCTCAAAGCACCACTGGGTGATCTTTCTCTCTTTCACACTCTCTATCACACACACATACACAGACCAACATTAGGTACAATCCACAGGAAACTATAAATTGTGTGCTCTATAAATAGGCTGCAGTTTGCTAAGTGAGGAATGATGGTTGGCTGATTTAAGACATGGAGGACACAGAAAAGTTGTAAAGTTGTTTTTGTGTATCTTCCTGGTTGTGTTGGCATGAAAGTCTGACAGAATTCTCTTCTATCCTGGTCACGGAATGTGTCACATTTTGCCCATGGCAAAAAAATAGATACGATATCAGTCAATCACAGGGCAACGCACACACCAATTTTTTCATGTTGCCAGTTCACCTACCACAATATCCAGAGTATCCAGACACACCACCATAGGGACAAACTCTACAGTAACCCAAGCTCAGAATTGAACCCTGCACCCTGGAGCTGTTAGAAATCCCAAAACCACTGGCTGCGTCATCCCTGTTGTAGAAATAAATACTTTGACCAATGAATATTATATCCAACATTATATCAATTTCTGATAGTTTACATAGCTTTTTTGTGAAATTTCTGCAGTTTCGAACTAAAGATGCATTATTATTATTATTATTAGGCTGGAAAACAAATATTAAATCTGTTACATCTGTAAATAAGATAAGGTTGAATTATGTTCATATATTTAACACAATCCAACATTGAGAACTCCTTCTTCCTAGTTTGTAATTTATGTCAGCAGTGGTTATAAATTCTTTTGGAGCAACATGACAATAATAACAACATATCAGACAATCAGACAAAAGTCAAGGAGTAATCACACATGCTACAGTAGCCCAGTAATCAACAGTTGAGGGTTGAAAGCATAAAATCATCCAGCATACGTTATATTCTAGTAACTCATGCAGGGGCCTTAACCCTCACCGGCTCTGTTGTATAAATAAGATGAATGCAAGTTGCTCTGGATAGGGATGTCTAACACATGCTGTAAATGTAACTCGTCAAGGTTGTCAGGTTTCCTATAAATTTCCACCTTGATAACATCTCAAGAACCACACACAAATGCCTGAAACTAGCCCCAAAAATCTGGGCATTGTAAAAAGCAGAAACATTTTTCTTTATTTTCTGAGGCTTTGCATGGATACACACATGTCTAATGTACAGACATTATCCACTCCATATCTCCCCTTTCCTATGACTTGCATCAGATATATGCATAGATATGATTTAGCATAATTTATACCATTACACCATCATACACCTGTGTTTTAACACGGCAAATACTCAGTAAATCTTGACATGCTATGGTAGATTATTGGGGCAGCCATGGCTTGAGGTTAGGGAACAGGCCTGTGACCAGAAGTTTGACGGTTTAATCCACCTGTACTGAGAAGAGATGACTGAAGTGCCATTAAGAATGGCATCTAACATCCCAACTGCACCGTGGGTGGAGAGGGCCTGCCCACCGCTCCGGGGAAGTTTGCTCACTGCCCCCTAGTGTGTGCATTCATTAGTGTGTGTTTTACAGATGGGTAAAATGCAGAGGTTAAATTCTTCTCTGTGGGTCAGTCACTTCACTTTTACTTTCATTGTCTTTATAAACTCTAGCTCAGGTTGTTTAAAGCCACTTTTTTCTGTCCCTGCCTCTCTCTCTCTCTCTCTCTCTCTCTCTCTCCCTCACTTTGGCAGGTGAGTTTGGACTCACGGGTACGTGAAGTAATCAACAGAAAGATGCAGGAACCAACCCCGCACACGTTTGAGGATGCACAGCTGCAGATCTACACACTCATGCACAGAGACTCGTATCCACGCTTCCTCAATTCACCCATTTACAGATCATTGGTGCAGGGGGGATCACGGTCCTCCTCTGAATCATAGACCCAACTCTATCCACTTCTCTCCCTCTCTTTACATTCATCCTTCCATCACACAACCACTAAAGGAGAAAGTACGTGTTGGCTTCTCGTCATGGTTGGATTATGCCTCTTTGTCCCCCCCCCCCCCCCTGTTTTGCTTCAACTTCACCTTTCGTCTGTTGTCATGGAGGACACCAGCATCCCTCCGGAATATTTTGAACCTGCACAGACTGAAACTGGAAGGCACAGGGTTGAAGAAGTAGTCATAGTCATTCCACTGCTTGTGACAACGGAAACAACTACTGATCTACACAAGTATCCATGTCCTTCGTTCACTTTTTTCCATAGGTATGTGTACGAACACAATTTAGAACTTGTTTTATCTTTTTATCTGATGTCATGCGTTGACAAAAGACGAGAGAGCCTCTGCAATAAGACACACTGGAGTCAACTTTCTCTGCTCCGCATACGACCGGTTTGCCTATTATCTATGAACTTTGACCTGTCCACTGTCTCCCTTCTCTGAGAACAGCTCTCTGGAACATGGGATTGGGTGGTTTTGGATGGTTGTTTGTTACTGGAGGGGCTGAAAGTTTCCCAGGTGCAAAAAAAGAAAAAAGAAAAAAAGATAAGGATATTTAGAATGTTAACAAGTTTTAACAAATGCTATTAAAAACAACAAATGGATAATAGATGTAGATACAAAGAAAAAAGTGAGTGCTGAGAAAATGATTAAGTCTTAATTAGACTGGTCACTCAAAATGCATTTTAAATTTAGTGTTGTTGATGTTATTTATTTTCTATTTTGTCAACTTTTGTTCTTGTACAGTCAATTTTAAATCCGGTACGGATGACGCAAACCGAGCAAGGTCACGAGTGTGTGTGTGTGTGTGTGTGTGTGTACGTATGTGTGTATACCTGTGTGTGTGTGTGTGTGTGTGTGTGTGTGTGTGTGTGTATCTGTAGGTAAGTAAACCTCAGCCTCTCTGGCACATCCTTATTTACAGGATGAAAAGCTTGATGGGTCACATGACCCTTTCTTTGGCAAAAATTGCGAAAAAATCAGAGATGCTGCTTTTCAGGTTTCTCTTCTGGACAAATTCCAGTGTTTCTTTGGTAATTCTTCAGTATTGTAATAATTTGGCAAATAAAAAAACCTTAATTCAGATGAATTTATGACAAAAGTATAGATGCAAAACACCTCATTTTCAAATCACATATCAAGCAAAAACAGTGTTAGTGTGCTGCCATTATATTTTAATATAATCTGGACACTGTGCTTTGTAGTTTTGAACAGCTGCACTGTGATTGCTCTCACTTGCCGTCTTCCTCTTCATGTTCTTATTTAATAATCATTAGAGGAAGCAAATTATAAGGCTTTACCTGAAAACAATTACTTTTATTAGAATAAAACCAGAACAAGCTCAGCTCCCTCCAATTATTAGACCTGAATCAGGCAGCAGATGAACTCTGGCAGAACACCAAGCATTTTATAGAAAAGTGGTGCTTCACATCTATGACATTGTGTGTCCTTGTTGACATTTCCACAGTTTGTAAATAGTCACTTAGCATGATGAATGGAACTCTACCTGAGCATCTGTGCCCTGACTTATGCACTGTGCACGACTTACATTCATTGTGCTACAGGAAATGTTTAAACTGCACAAATAGTTGTATTAAATTCATCTGATTTCAGGACTATTTCACTGCCAAAGGTCTGAACTGCGCTTCGGTGTACAGAGGCTTGGGATAGGATATTAATAATATAGGATGGTCACAGAGATCTGCAAGCAAACACGCACACTTAGGCCCAGTCCACATGTGTATGGATGTTTTTTTTTGAAAACAGTATTTTGGCTCACTGACCATCCAAAGTGGAGAAATTTTAATTCTCAGTTTTCAGTTTTTTTGTGTGGTATGTTTTGGAAATGTGGACATCGCAGTATGAACTTATGCAGTGCCCCCTGTAGTTTGCAAATGTAATGAATGTGCTAGGATTATGTTGGTGTGGCTGCTTGTTAGATATTTGTCTTCAATTTAATTTCTCTTTGCAATAATAATACACCTTTGTACAGATCCAGCTAAATCCACCACTTTAGCAGACGGTACTATAATTAGTAATATTGTTAATAAGGCCTAAATATAAGTGTGGATACAGAAAAGGAGGAATCGGCTAAATATTAATGCCCATGTTTTTGTAGTAGGATGTTCAATAATCAGGTGTTCAACTACTTTCGGTCCTATATATTGTATTTTTATAAATGCTGTTTGTGTTAATGGATTGTTTTTTAAAGGGAGTAAAAACCATGTTTTTTTTAAATATCTATACATTTGTGAATTGGGCCTTATACACACAAACACCGATTTAACCCTTACTGCGAATTGCTCTGATAGTGATGGTACTGTAAATTTAGATGATAATCATATTTCTTTCTGGAAATTACAAGCTATTATTAGTATGATGCTGGGTGGATGGGTTGAGCTCAGCTGATGCATATTTCACCTTCCACCTTTCCAGATTATCTCACTTAATGTATAAAGCAGTTGAGCAATTAAGAGTACATTAAGGCTACTGGTGTTGGGAAAAGACATCTGGAAACACCTTACTTGCTCAGAGGGCCACCTATATAATCCCTTCATGACAGGCGATGTAAACATTTATGAAACATTATTTCAGCAGTTACGAGCTGACATAAAGGCACTTGCAGGTTTACATAACACATTTTTACATAATGTGACTGATATACCAGATTTACACTGAGCGACATCATTTATTGTGTCATTCTACTGTAAGTAAGCCTGGAAAGTGTCACAAGACAGCCTTGTGTTACCAAAACTCAGGTGCAAATCCAACATTACTTCAAATTAACAAACGCTGTCTTTTTGGCAGGTGCGGCCTGTTGGAAAAATGTCTTAAATGAAAGTACAGTTATGTTAAGTTGTGATGAAGGGCTTATGCAGGCGGCATGTATCACTATGAATACTAAGTAAAGTGTTACCAAGATATTTTACTACGTACTCAAAGGGGTTCAAATTCAGTTGATGATCAAAAACCTTT
Source organism: Duopalatinus emarginatus (assembly GCA_028565595.1). Taxonomy (NCBI): domain Eukaryota; kingdom Metazoa; phylum Chordata; class Actinopteri; order Siluriformes; family Pimelodidae; genus Duopalatinus; species Duopalatinus emarginatus. The sequence continues at coordinate 11,827,095 of JAOVVF010000018.1, forward strand.
TTGAAAAAAAGTGTGTAAAACACTTCTAGTACCCTTGACATGCTATAGCTAGAGAAATAAGTGACTGAAAACCTTCATAGACAAGTAAAGCAAATATGTAACAAACTTCCGTAAACTACTGTAAAAGTGTACAAAGAGTATTAATCACTGTATATTATGTTGGTTTTAAGTTGCTATTTGGTGACTTTTATTCTACTTTCAAAGCCCAGTAATCCAGTCTGGAAAAAATAGTTCAGTGTAAAACTGCTACAAGACTCACAATCCCCCTTTCAGTCTTTCTCCTTCAGTTGCTTTCTCCTAGTTGGGGTCATTACAGATCTGAAGCCTATCTTGGGAACACTGGGAATACCTGGATGGAACACCCATCCATCCCAGTGCTACCAGACTGCAACATAGGTGCTAGGTTAACTGTCTCTATGTAAATTCTAGGCAAGAAGACCATGCTGGTTCATCAAATGTAGGAGACCTTTCAGGTCTATGCAGGATCCATTAGCTGCTCATTCACACACACTCTCTCTCCCTGTCTCGGTCTCCCCCCACCAGTCACACAGTTAAATTTCTTATAGCTCTATCACAGCACAAATTTCCATTATATTTCAAGTTAATTCAGTGAAAGGGTGCCATGTGCATCAGTAGTTTTGGTGGAAGGGGAAAATATTATACAACCCATGATGCCACCACTCAAATACTGTCATGTTATGACCAGCAAGCTTTTTTCTAGGATCCCTTTGTTTTAGGTTATAGCCTTCTGCTTATGCCTGAGTGAGTTGTTATGAGCGCCATTTTAATTTCTATTAAAAGACCTGAAATCAATGTTGGTGCTACCACTGTGAGCTTGTGTACCTCCCATGCCCTCTGTGTCAGAACATTTCAAAATGTGAATTTGAAAGACAACCACTGGTGTGTGTGTGTGTGTGTGTGTGTGTGTGTGTGTGTGTTTGTCCACAATATGAGAGAAAAATTGGGCAAATACAATAGGCAGTGTTATGGACTCTTTTATTATGGCACTGATCCAAATACTGTTTTTTGTTCTTTAGCTACATTTGTGTAAAGCCATTTCTACCTGACTGATACAGACATGCCTTTTCCTTGAATCTGGAGGATGTTGTGGGTCAAAGAGTTTTTTTTTTTAGCAGTGTGCTCACTTGAAAATCATTGCCATTGTCATAAGGGCCTTTTCAGTACCTAATTAGCGTATTAGCTCAGGTGAAGTTTTTTTGGATAAGCAATGAGGGGGGCTGGGGTATCCACTAAGCATGTAACTGAGGAGCAAAACATTCTAAAAGTTATTGCTGATATAACTGGAGTAATATTGATTTTCAGATTCAGTGAGGCTATTTATTATGTACAGAAGAGCAATAAAATATTCAGTAATTGAAATTAGGGTGTTATAAAACCTACTACTCCCTCACCAATTATATGACTAGCAGAGGTGTTCCCAAATTCCTTACTCAAGTAAAAAATGCAAATCTAGATAAATATTCTGCTAAAATACAGTTATAATACAACTTCTAATTTTTTACTCAGGGTAAAGTACTAGATAAATACAAAATTTATTTATGTTTTCTGTACACAATTTATTTACTCTTTTTTGAGGGATGACTTTAAAATAAGTTCATGATAAATAAAGTCAGCAACTAGCTTGAATAGGTACAAATATCACATGTAAAATGTAGAAATTGACACACAACCACAGTAAGGGATTATTCACTCACCTGGTCATTAGAGTGTACAATTGTAATCAACTCCTTGCACATAAAAGTACCTCCTGCTTTCCAAAAATATTGTAGATATTATAGAATAACCAATTTATTTTAAAATGTACTTTACTTCCCATCTTTTATAATGACTGTTTTATTAGCTTGTTTGTAAACTGTATAAAAAAAATGAACAAATCACCAAGGAAACTGATTCAATTATATGCTTGCTGTGTGTTGTGATTGGTAAATCTGCCTCCTACTATATACACATATATTTAAAGGGGCTGAAAAAAAAGTTAAATAAATTACACAGAACCACTCTGTACATAATCCAACCAGTCAGATATTAGGCTAAATATTTAATTATGTAAAATTTATTTTGCCTATTTATTGAAGCCATAAATCATTTACGTGTGATCATCCGTGTTGACATTATTTAAATGTGTACATGTTTTCAGTTTGAGTTTTTCAATTCAAGTTACCAGTCAAATCTATAATATAAATATAATAGATATAGTAATAAATATAATAGATTTGATCATGGAAACCCAGTCTACATTTCAGAGAACCCCTGGAGATCATTGATGTAGACCTTCACATGCTCTGTGATGGGGATGACAGAGGTGTGTTCTTTCCTGAACTGTTAGAGGAAATGCATTCCAGTGCTTTGGGGCCAAACTGAAATGATCTGCCCCGATTTCATATTGGAATCAATGCAAAGAGCATCTAAACAAATACAAATTAAATAAAATTAAAAGTCCATCAGTGATCCCTTACTTTACCTCTGAGAATTTCATCATTACACTAACCTTTGTTGGAAAAAAAAAAAATCTGTAATTATATATTTAGCATAGACTTATAAGAACTTGTATATGATGAAAAAAGAGAATGTAACAAAAGAATAAAATATTCTATTTAGAATTATTAGATTTAGATTTATCGGCGTATTGGCCAAACAGGATTTATGGTACAAATTCCCTTTTCTCAAGTAAAATACCAGTTGTGCATGACAATGTACATTTGTGTTTATAATATATACCTTGTGTGTATGTATGTATGTGTGTGTGTGTGCAATTTAGTAATGTTCATATTTTCCAAGAGATGTGACCAGTCTAAGGAGTGTATGAGGTGTGCGTGTGTGTGTGTGTGTGTGTGTGCGTGCTTGTGAAATAATGAATGTGTAAGGTTCAGTGAACCTGTATAAGACAGTTCAGAACGTTTAAGGTATTAGTTGGGCCTTTGGCCATAAATATTTTTATCCTAGATTTATACATAATGTTTAAAGACATATCAACCCTTCTGTAACTACTTCACACACTAGACAAAACATCACAGCACAGGCCAAACAGACATTTTTCCACAGCTAGTGTTCGAAAAAAGAGAGAAGGACTCTTTGAGACGTATACTTGCTTATGTTTACATACATTTCTCTAGGTGCCAAATTAGCCTAGCCTTCTTGCAGTCTAAAATTAATTGTGGGACTGCAGAAGAACTGTGTTAAATGATGCTCTTATTATAATCCTCTGCATAAATAATGTATGTCCAGCACTTTTTTTTTTCCTTAAAAATGTGTCCTTTCTCTTTCTGTACTACTTTGTCATGTAAGACTGCTGTGTGTGTTATTACTTCAGAGAGTTTGAAGAGTTTTTAAACCTTGTGGCCCAGCCTCTGTCTCTCACACATTCATTCATTTTCTCACTCACTTTTTCTTTGCTTCCTCCTGCCATCTATAGCAACATGCCATAAAGCAGAGATACATGTTCCACCTTCATGGACTTTTATGGACGATTATTTATTGACATTAGTGTTACATTTTATAAAAATATGCGTATGGACCAAAACGCATTTGTTTTAAGATTCTCACCAGTCAGAAACAATTTTACATCCCCACAACCAAGGCCATATTATCACCGTTCTTGAAGATGACTTCATTAAGAAATAATCCTCATTCATTCCTTGACTTTGAAATGGGTTAAATTTTTTTAAACGTTTTTATTTTCCCTCTTTTTTTAAAAGATATGATTATAATGACAATAATAAAGATGTTTGTGTTAATATTCAGCTGTGACTTCTGTGACTCAGATCTACAGTGCTAAATAACATCAGAATAACACTACAATGTCCAGGAATACTGAATTATAGCATGTCAGTAGTAATATACTATCAGTACTAATGGCAGTACTAATATATTTTGGCACAAAACATGCTGAAGATGAAAAAAAATTGTCCTTCACCTTTAGACTGGCTTAGAGCCCGGATCTCTAAATCTGGATCATTTTTGCATGTAAGAATTGAATAAAAAAATCAAGATGTGCTAGGCTAAGTTGCTACCTAAGTTGCTACCCTGCTAACTTTTACCCAAAAGACTGCTTTAACAAAATATCCTTAAACAAAATATTAGGTAGTTTATTGTATACACAGTATACTTTAACAATCATGTTGTTTCTATATCAAATTAACAGTGGAAAAAATTGGCATGATTAATATTGGTTTATTTTTTAAGTTTAACAACTTGCCATTTTAATATGGTCATGTTGCTAACTTGGCTCGGTCATGCATTCAAAACATCCTGAGAATTCGACCATTTCTCTCAAGGGAAGCTGCCCAAGTACTAGTCCAGTCTCTTGTCATCTCAAGACTGGACTACT
>JAOVVF010000018.1:11882322-11895182 GCA_028565595.1 Duopalatinus emarginatus
TACCCTTTCCGTGTTACTAGGACAAGAACGGCTAAACCCACGCCTACTTCATTTGGATACGCAAGCGATCGTGGCGAGACTGATGAAACGTGATAGCTCTGTGAAATGTGATTGGTGGTCAACGTTTCTGTGACCTAATCACAACTCCGAGCGTTGGTTCGTCACGCCGCATCGCCATCCAGGAGAGGTCCGAGTGGCTGTAACCCATGTTTTGCTAGGCAAACGATGGGTTTGTGACATGTTGTGGTGATTTCTAACGACTGTTTAAAAGCCTGCTAGCTTCTTTACCTATGAAAAGAGTTAGCAACAGAAGTAACCAAGCAACATTTTTATTATTTTTATTGCGTGTAACTAAATCACAATGATTTAATTTACGCCTTAGTATTATGTCTCTGAAAATATATTTTTTGTGACATTTTTCAACACTTTCTGGGTCAAATTTCAGTCAGTCTTGGTGTCCGAGGGGTAGATAAATCCAATCTGGCAACCCCGCAGTAGATTAGCTTAGCTGAAGCGCTGCGGCTGTTCAAACCTCCTGAGGAGACTCTGAGTGGAAGTCTGTCAAACTTTTCACACAACAGACGTGGAGACGACGTGAAAAGACCAGCCATGATGATTTGTAAAGTAGTTCGGAGTCTCCTTGTGTGATGTGAAGCGTGTTTTCCGACTTTTACAGCTCTTCCTCAGGGTTAATAAGGAGTTTGTCGGCGTTTTCCCTCCTCTGGTTTATCGATTACAGGAGAGCTCCACGTCGGTGAGTCCACACAGGAGCCGTTAGTCAGTCACTGTTCCTCAAATCAGGACTGGAACTCTTACTACACAATGTATATTATACTGCTAAACACTGTTCAATATTTTATAAAGGTTACAAAACACTTGCTTTCATAAGTCTTGTGTAGAGATATAGCTTTGTAAATATGTCTGTTTATTTGTTATACAGCTGTGTGTGTGTGTGTGTGTGTGTGTGTGTGTGTGTGTGTGTGTGTGTGTGTGTGTGTGTGTGTGTGTGTGTGTGTATCTATGTGTGTGTGTGTGTGTGTGTGTGTGTGTGTGTGTGTGTGTGTGCATCTATGTGTGTGTATATATGTGTATCTATGTGTGTGTGTGTGTGTGTGTGTGTGTGTGTGTGTGTGTGTGTGTGTGTGTGTTTTCTTTCCAGGGGGAAGGATGTTAAAGGGAAAAAGTGCTTTTTCTGTCCAAATAGTTCACTCCCTGGGCAGGAGAGAATAACATTATCTAAGACGATTGATTTTTCAAACCCATCTCAAGCATATTCTGAAGGATTTGATGTTTGGGGATGTGAGTGCAAGGGAGATGTTACCCTGAAAATGAAAAAATCCCTTTTTAGCCAACATTTTGGTCTGTATATGATACACACAGAGGACAAATCAGTGCATGTGGCAGCAAGTAGATTTTCTGTCACTTTGCCATCTCTCTCACTGTTTAAAGTTTATTGCCCAGCTGCGGGTTCATGAATGCATGAGTGAACCATTTGGAGATTTATTCAAATAAAACTGACAATAAAACCTTTTCACTTTCTAACTTCCCTTTGCCTCTAACGCAGAAACTCACCACTTCATTGGAAACATCGTTGGTACCCGTTTTCAAAGGCAGATTTTTTTTTACATTAAATCATTACATTTACAGAATCTTTACATTTACTCCATCTGTCTTCTCACTAAGCTGTCTCACTTTCTTTATTAGTGTTTTATGGGTAAGAATGTTGGCTTGAAGCTTCAAAGCTCAATAAAAGTAGTTTCACGTTCTTATTGACAAAGGAACTGAAAATCTTTTATGTAGTATTATTATGTTATGAGTAGCACTTATCACTTGCCATTGCAGATGGACTGGCTTAATTTTCTTCTTTATTTCTATGGAGGATGGAGGTTCAGCGTAGAGGTAGTGTAGAAGAAACTCTGCGCTATGCATTGTGCAATCTCCAGCAGGATTTATGTTTGGCTCTAATTGAACATAAAGCCTGTGCTGTGTGTGTGTGTGTTCCTTTGACATTAGGTGTGTAGGGTCACAGATCCTGCCATATTCGAGTCCTTTGTTATTGCAGCTGAGTATGTGTGTGTGTGTGTGTGTGTGTGTGTGTGTGTGTTCACCCGACAGCTTCAGCTTTTCCATCAAACTGGACTGTGGACTCTCCCCAAAAACCCATCCAACAAACTTAAAGCATGATGTCATTCAAGTTTTTTTTCCCTCTCTCTCTCTCTCTCTCTCTCTCTCTCTCTCTCTCTCTCTCTCTCTCTCTCTCTTTCCTCCCTTCTTCTCCTTATCAGGCCATGTGACCACCATCCGTACCCTCACTCTTCCCCTCTCTGACAGGAAGTAACTCTACCTCCCCTTCCTGTGTAAGCGGCAGGGTGAGGGGATTGTGGAAGAATGTAAGAGCATGTGTGTGTGTGTGTGTGTGCAGAGGAAACTCCTTTCTGCTGTGGTAAACCCCTTTGCCAAGCCTTCTGCTGCTACACAGTGTAAAGGTCAAAGGTCAGTGGAAAGGCCTACCATTAGGAATGAGCTCAGAGTATGAGTGCTGGTGCTTTTATTAGACTTAAACACATCCTAAAGACTTTCCTGTGTCTTAAACGTAAAGCTCCAGTTTTATCTCTAGTATTTACAATGGATACTAGAGACCCAACCATATCTAACATCCAGAGATACATGTTGGTCCTTAGGTTCCTTGTCAAACGACTGCAGCATCATCAAGATTTGATCTCATTTTGAAATGTGTGAAAATGAATGTGAACTTTTCGCCTGCTTGCACAGAGAGGAGTGGAGGTATCATATTAAGGTAACTGGTTATTTTGTATGATTTGGCAATTGTATTCCATTCAGGAATATACCAGATTTTGTTATGATATATTAGTTACTATATATTCCCTATACCCTATACACATCATTTTCCAAGCAAACAAATGTGTGGACTGAACTTCAGCCCAACTCAAATGGAGTCCTGAGAATAATCTTGGAAGTCATGAGGGGTCGTTTTCTTCTTGGTTTAATGTAGTTTCCATGACAGTGCCATAATTGCCAGTGCAGCGTCTGGGAGCCGGGCTGTTGACCCGGAGTGACGCCTTGCTAAAGATCAGCAAGTGAGCCAGCAGACAGAACCAACCCTCATAAATGCTCACTTCTTTTTTTGGGGGGTTGTTTTGGGTGTTTTTGTTGTTGCTCATTTTTGAGGCTATTTTTTTCCCTTTCGCACAATTCTCAGATTTCCATTTTTCTTCTTCTCCAACATATAATTGTGCCTTGCTGTGCATAAGTGACCAGGACTTGGCCCCGGGAATCACAAATCACCCACATATGCACACATACACACCGAGACAGAGAGATTAATACTCTTGTCTTGTCGTCTCATACACTTGGCCACTGCTGGACTTTGCTCAGAGACAGTCTTCCAGACCAGTGACAACCACACACTCACCCACACAAACACATACACACATCATTTTCCCAGGACCCAAAGTCTCCTAACCCACTGGTGCCATGCGGGCGTTGTGAAATATCCACCATGGCTCCATGAGTGTTTCTAAGTTTTTTTTTCTCCTTTCTTGTGCTGCCATTTATTGGCCATCCGTATAATTACAAAAAACAACTCTATGCATTTGATGAGTGATGTTTTTTTTATTTCTGTCTGGGATGTAAGAGCAGTACAATTTAATCATTGATTTATCTCTATTTTGTTGAATGTCCGTTTCCGAAGAGATGTGACTGCATGCTGCAAACCGAGGACAAAAATCTTCTGTTTGCATTAAGTGGTTTTCTCTGGGAGAGAAACAGTCAGCGAGGCCGCAAGAGTGTGGCAAGTGGAGCAAAGCCAAAAACCAGGGGGTGGAGAGGAAAAGAAAGAAAGATGGACAGAAAAGGACACAGAAATAAGAAGTTGAAAGAAGGCAAGAGAAGGAAAAATATCCATCAGAATTGAGAAAACTTATAAGACTGCTAGACAATGTAAAAAAATAAATAAATAAATAAAATAAACAAAACAGGGAAATAAAAGGGTAAATTTCATGAGAAAAGTCTGTACTATTCTTCAACTTTTTGCCTTTTTCAGATTCTCTGAAGTTGCATTGTTCATCAAAGTCCCTTCTTCTTCACATCCTCTTGTACTTTGTTATTTTTCTCTGCACATGTTGTTTATCAGTGTATTCCAATTTTTTGGCATTAGAAAGGTGAAAAAAAAACACTTGTTGAAAAGTTCCTCCCAAAAAACAAAAATGAGAATGTGGATGAGGGGGCCAGAGTTGCTCTCAAGTCCACTAGCCACGCTCAGTCTGGCAGATCAAAACAATTTCGTGTTTCTGATGGGACGCCAAACATTTTCTATTACTCTTTTTCCCCTAGTCACCCCTCATTTTCTGTTCTCCAGCCTTTGAGCAACATGGGAAGATTTGTTCATTTAGTGACAGTGTGTGGCCAACAAACCCATTTCACTTTAGCCAACAACCATTTTGTGGCTTATGACCATAAACTACCAGTTTCACAAACTTGTGCTAAATGAGGCTCATTTCTAAGATATTTCTGATATTTCTATTTTTGCTAAGGCATGAAGTTACATATTTCTGTTCTGTTCACTTTATTTTAAGGACTCACTGGACAACTTCTATTTTATTTAAGCAGACTGGGAGAAAAATCTTTACATAATCTTTATCATGTAAAATAATTAAGTCTCTGAATGGAAGTTTATTACAAAAAACCATTTATGAAATTTGCATATTACTGTCAAAATAATATTCCAAATAGTACCATACTATTTTCACATAACTAGCTATAACTAATATCACAAGTGTGTACTATGTGTAACATAATATAGTTCATAGCCTTGCAACAATTCTAATCAATTTGTGGCAATCCAGAGCCAGGGCCAAGCAGCAAAGAAACAGGCTAAGCTGACAATCTACTAGGTGCCTTCACACTGTTTAGTCTGGTTGCATGATATTAAGACTGTGCAAATATGTGCATCAGTATAGCAGTTTGGGTTGTTAATAAGTGCAGGTTTACTAAAAACAGCCAAACAAAACAAACGGGCAAATCCAAATATGTAGTCAAAACACAGGCACAGGTCAGCTAACACTCATAAATGGGGAATAAACTGAAATCATAAAAAATAAAAAATAACAAAAAAATAAAAACTAGAAGAGACCAAAGCCTTGGTGTCATCACTAGCATAATCCAGGACAAAAACTTTGCAATGACTGAGTAAAAAAATGAGTTATGCGATATGGATAACAGTCCATGAAGCTGATGGGACATTGTGCTCAAGGGTATCACTGACTCCTTTATATCAATTACTGTAAATGAACAAATAACTGACCATGGATTTAATATACTTTGTTTAAAAGAAAAGTGGATTAGAGCAAATAAATCTGTAGCTTTAAATAAACTATACCTCCCAGGTATATATCTGTATACACTGGCTTTCATCCTTGATCAATGTTTCATCTAACTGATCAAGGAAGAGGTTTTGCAATTATTTATAATGAAGCCCTAGGCATTAAACAGAAATGTGGATATGAATTTAACTCATTTAAAGTACATAATAAACATAGCCTAAATCTAACCTGTTCCTTCTACTCTTTAGTATTAACAGGCCAACAGAACCTTGTTATAAATGTCTACAGGCATTTGCAGACTTCCTTTCAACGTTTTCCTGTGAAAAAAAAGGGAATTGTTGGAGACTTCCTATGTATTCAGATAATCCACAAGTCTTATTTTGAGCTTTGTTTATGTCGATTGTAGACTCAGTAGATGCTGTCATCTCCCACTTTCCCCCTTTTAGAGTCAGGTGTAATGGTGGAGAGGCAGAATGCTTTATATCCCAGACTGCGCTTATGCCTGTGTTGTCTTCTGGCTTGCACTCTATTCGCAGTGTACACTCTTTAAACACTAGGTTATACATGTACTCTTGCTGCTGATGGAAAGTCAGTGCCTGATACTGTCTTCTTCTCTCAGGACCTGCCAGGTCCATCATGCTGTTCTACTTCTGCTGGACACTTCCTGCACATGTGAATTACTCACCCCAAACATTAATGTACATGGTCCCACTTGGATGTAGATTGGTAGATGGTCCCTCTACTTGGATGTAGAGGCTTTAAACACAAACTTATTCAGCACCAAGTTCTCCTTATGTTCGCCTTTTGTGTCCATTGCTAAAATATGTATATAAATAAAACTACATGTGACAGTAAGGCAGTTTTGTCATTGGTCATGATTTATATTTGGTATGAGAAGTTACCCACAGTACCCTCAAGAAACACATATAAATAAAGATAAGCTTATGATGCATGTCATTATTTGTGTTTATTTTATAAGCCACTGACGGGATTCTGCACCACCCCACCCCCCTACCCCCCAATCCTTTTTGTCTTTTAAATAAACTAAGATATTACTATCTAGCATATGGCTTTTTTTCTCAAGGTGCCTTTTGATAAACCTAGTAGCGGCAATTTGTAACAAATTAACACTGACTATGCACAAACTGACATCTTCATCTGATTAGCATCACCCTGGATTGAGAGTTAAAGTCAGTGTTTCATGGTCCACATGACAAAAGCTGATCAAGTCCAACCTGTACAAATGTACAAAAGTCATAATGATTATAATTACTAAATGTAATGTACTATGTACAAAATATCACCATATAATATGTTTTTGATGAAGCAGTATTAAAACATGCAGTTTTTCTTAGCACTTCTTTCAACTCTTATTATGGTTAAGTACTGTTACATATGTAATCATGAGGAATAGCTATTAGAATAAGTAGAGCAGAGTATTACACACTGACACACAAGAGCAGGTCACATCACAGCTAGTGAAAGGAACTTTCAAGTGAAGCATAATTTATTGCGTTTTATGCGACATCACATTGTATAATTGTGACCATTTTAAGAACTGCATAGGGGACTGACTAGGTTCTGATTAAATCTCCACCTGCAAGATTGTTTGTGCGTATGTGTGTCTGCATGAGCGTGATTGCACACACTTCCTATCTTCTTGTTTTTCCAGTTGCTTCCTTTTTCACACACAATAATTACAGCTTTTCACACGTTAAAAATGAATGGCAGAGTTGCTATGTGTTTATGTGGGGTGTTTCATATAGCAAGCGATCTCTATTTCTAAGACTTAAACCGTAATCTTTAACTCAGACTTTAGAGAATATTAAGAAGCACATTATCATAGTAGCGAAATTTTTTACACCCACATGAATCATGTGACGTCTGTAATGTTCTCTTTTGATTACATTCAAGTCAGTGCACAAAAACTGGAAATCTCTTGAGGCAGCAGTGCACCCACCAATCGCATATTCACATATAGAGGAAATTTTGTTTAACACCTGTACTGGTGTGAGGGAACTGGAGAGGCTAAAAGAAACCCAGGGGTAAAGACAGGGAGAAACACAGAGGAAGCTCGCAGAAGTGCACACAGACCTCAGGATTGAGTTAAGGACCTGGTACTGGCTGTCAGTAATGTTATGGAAAATACCAATAATGTTTATTTTTTTATCTGAAACCACACTGGCCATTCATTAGAATAAATGAAACTGTTTGCTGAGATGTGTTGAATATAATAATGTTATAACATTATGCCTTTCTATCTAAATATGAGAATTTTAACTAATTCATTCCATTACATAATCCTTTATTTTCTCTTTGTCTTCTGATCCCATCTGCTAGAACTTACTAATGGTTTTGGCAGATATTTCATGTTTCACATTTGCAGCTCAGTATTTACAAGCATCTTTATGATCCAGCCATCGCCTAAGACTAACCTCCTCTAAAGCAATGTAGACGGATTAATCTTCTCCACCTCTCCATCTCTGCCATGCATTCTTGTTTTCCTTTTTGTTCTGGTCCAACTCATCACTTTTGTCAGGGTCTGTAAAACCATAAAGGTATAAAGATATTTTTTAAAGGTATTTTTTTTAAGTTTATTATCTTTCAATCAATTACATTGGATAAAGTTATTCATTTCTAAAATTGAGGCACAATTGTGTAGTGTTTCTAACACTGGTACAAAACACAGTGACTTGAGTAAATGTTCTCCTTCTTAAGTTTTATTTTAAGTTTTATTATAATTACTTTATTATGTGCCAAATTGACACAACTCATCTAAAGCTGCGCTTGAAAATTCATTTTTGAACAATTATGTTATCCAGGTGATCTCTGCTGACCACAAACACCGCCAGGGCATAAAAAAGGGTAACATTAGCCTGCTAGCTAAATAAAATAAATGCAGTTGGGGTTTCAATAGATTGTTTTTAAGAAGTTTGTAACATTAGCTACATTTAACAAAACAAAACAAAACAATCTTTGATGAACATCATGGTGACATCTTACATTTGAAACAGAGCAAACAAACAGTACTACAAAATCGTTTACCTTAGTATTTTAACTGATGGTTTATCTTTACGTGTTTACGGGTTGGATGTTGAGCTATGATTAGACTACTTATCCACATACTTTGACTCACATACTAGTAAATCTTAGATTATTATCATGCTGTTTCCTTTGAAGTGTTTAAAATTAAAGATTTCTTTATGGACATCTCCGATCTTTCATGCATCGCCGCTGCTAACAAAGTATTTTAGTTTTAGTAGGAAATGAAAATTGAAATTATTTTTGCACAAACTGTAACTCTAACAGGGCTCAACATAAATGTAACAAATGTTTATTTGCATAAAAAAAAACTAGAAAACGTACTATGATTTAATTATAATTTTAAAAAGTATTGCTACAGTGAACGCTGAACTCAAATAGTGTAACAAGATTGCATGCAGTTTACTATACAGCCCTGGTTATCAGCAAGTGAATTAAGAGATGAAAATGATCTTGATAGCTGACTATAGAATAATGTGTTTACAGTAAAATAACACTTTTTAAATATTAGCATATATGCTGGTGGTCTACATCTGTATGTGTATGCATCTTCTTAATAATCATAAAATCGTGTAATAGTTAGCAAAAGGTAATAAATATTAGCAAGTTGCTGTGAAACCGTCGGAAAAGATGAAATCATTGAGTTGTGTGAAAATGGTGGATGGGTGTGTGCTGGGCAGTGTAATCTTTCATAACTTGAAAGAAAACCTTGACCATCATACCCATGCGTACGCCTCAGACGTCAACAGAACTCTCCAGAGCTATCTGCACTATTCTTTCAGGCCAGAGGGGTTTATGTGTGTGAGAGGGAAAGAATCAGGAGCATTATTCAGGTTCCTGATTTGGTCCTAAGAGACAGTTATGAACTGCAGGAAAACAGGAAGCTGCTGAGCTCATGGTGATGCAGAGCAACAAGTACAGAAACAGAGTGGGAGAGAAGAAGGGAAGGATCACACAAGGACATATGCAAGACATTTGTTAAGTGGTTGATTTAAAAAAATGTTTTTAATATAATATGGAAGAGAATGTAATACAGTCGACTGTGAGAAGTTAAGGATCCTGCCCAACATACACACATGGGCATACAAATCTTTCTATCTGCTGCTATACATCTTGTAACTATGGAATGAATGAAGGAAACATGATCAGTATTATGAAATACTTAGCGACAAGTCATCTAAATACTGGATAGTGATGAATATGATAAAAAGGTATAACTAAATACATGGTATAGTAAAACAAATGGAAAAGCACACAAGATGAAAACTTAAGCTATAGATTCTTTTGGCTGCTGTTTGCAGTAATTATCATTGTGCTTCCCTGTGGAGTACATTGGTTATGACAATGGATCTGGCTAGAACCAAAACCACTCCCTTATCTCTTTATCACACTCATTTCTTTTGCCGGAGGAAATTCTGTGGTGTTCTGGAATGGCTCTAATTCTAAAATCATGGCAACTGAGCCAAAGGCCTGGAATTACATGCTACACTGATATAACAGAGAAACACTACACAGACTACAGATAGTAACTCAACATGCCAGTATTTTAACTTGGATTAAATTACAAGCATGTGCTGTGACAGTAACTGACGGGATTTGCCACCGATTGACCAAACAACAAGTGGAAGAATGCAGAGAGAAACCACTAAACCACTTAAATACACAGTTTATAGCAACTGCTAGTAATTTGATTAAGAATGATAAAATTGTTCTGTTCAAAGACTGATGTGCAATAGAGTCCACGTAATACATACAATCTCATGCATTTTTTAAACAATACAATTTGATTGCATGTCAAACGAGACTGAGAAAGTAAGGACCATCAAGGCCACATACTGGACAACAGCTGGCATGATGTTGTTTACAACTAAGGACAAGGGGGGGATTAGGGGGTGCTGACTTAATGCATTTTATTTAAAACTACTGTTTCCTGCAGTGTGGAGAAATGTGCTGGTTTAGCAGGTGTTTTGAGTTTTTTTCACCCACTAAACATACTCACACATACTCTTATATTCATGTGTTAAATGGTCAACACGCACACACAGACACACACACACACACACACACACACTGCTATTCTTACATGTGCTGTTTGTAGGAGTACACACACATACACAGCTTACATCCATGCCTGTATAAACAAACTCTTGCAGTCCTTTCCTGAGGCCTTAGTCAGGGGAGGTATTATTGACAGGATGCTCCCAGCAACAAAGTTTGGGAAATCACACACACACACACACACACACACACACACACACACACACACACACACACACACACATGCCTGCATACATATGCACACTAAATAAACCTCCAAACAATAGCTGTATTTAACAATAGATAAATTGGCTTTTTGGCTTATTGCCTCTAGGAGCCAGATTTCATGCTTACCTAATGTTTGCTTATAGCTTTGCAGTTGTGGATTTGGCTCTAAAATATTGATGCATTGTTTTATACTGTATTCGTACACCTGCTTAGTGCATTATACTTCAGCCTGAACAGCATGTCTGCACCAAATGGCAATAGAAAGCATCCATATTTTATATTTCTATGCTCTTCTCAACATCACATCACTGTGTTAAATGGGAAATTCATGTATGAGAAGAGGATTATACTCTGCTCTGCACTGCAGTGGTAACTCAGTGGTGAAGATCAGAACTACTGATCAGAAGGTCGTGAGTTCAAATCAAAAGCACCTCCAAGTTTCCACTTATGGGCCACTGAGCAAGACCTTTAACCCTCAGCTGCTCAGCTGTATAAATGAGATAAATGTAAGTTACTCTGGATATGGAAGTCTGTCAGATCAGTGTAAATTTGTGTTTTTGTTGTTCTGCATTAGATTCAAGCAGATTCAGTTCTTTTAAATGCTGGCATTTACTGCACAAGGCCAATTATTTGATTGGAAACTGCATCAAACACACAGCTTTTGAAGCCTACTATACTTAAAAAAAATGCCAAATTAAGGATAAAATCAATAGTATTAGTTTGCCATTAGAAGTATCCTGCTATATGGGTATATATAATTAATTATTGTTAAATAAATGTTCATTTTTAAATAAACATTTATTACAAAATACATTTTTTATGTATTTTGATAAACCACTGAAATTTATCCTTATCTTTTAATCTAATTCTTCTAATTGTTTATCTAAATCTTCTTAAATTCTCAAATTATACATTAATACCTGCTGTGACATATAATTACAATTACAATACACTAAGATATGCAAAGTCATATAAATTTGATTGAGTTGTTGGATTTCTGTCCATTTTATACTTTACTAAGATCTCACCTGAATATTCCTGGGAGTTTCTTAAGGACTTTCTAAATAAAAAGTCAAATTTACAAAGTCAACAAAATTATCAACAGAAATGCACATATAAATATCATTTATAGGTATGTTAGAGGCACTGTGATGCTGCACAGATGTAGTGCTGCCGTGTCACAGCTCCTGGTTCCTCGCTTTGATCCTGACTTGAGTCGTCCAGTTCAGTGGACATTGTCCCAAAGCAGCTTAACAAAAACATAGGGTCTGGATTATACATTTCTATGAATTTTATCCCCGATGAGCAAGCTGGCAGAGACAATAGCAGGGAAAAACTCCCTGAGATGACAAGAGGAAGAAACCTTGAAAGGAACCAGACTCAAATGGATGTGAACCGACCCTAATTTGGGTGACATGGAACGTGAACCTATATATAATCCCTTTGGTGATATGGTAATAGAAAAGTGCAAATGTAAAGGCAGAAATTTTGTTATAGTTTTAACAGAAAGTCTTAATTTTGCTGATTTTTTATACTGTTTACTGATGGACATTTGACTGATACACAATAAGTTACTCTCTGTGCAGAGTTTCCCATGTTTTGCATGCATTTGTGTGGGTTTTCTTCATGTTGTCTCCTTTGACCCCCGAAAAAACATTCTGGTATGTGGACTGGCTATGTTAAATGGCCCCTATGTGTGCTTGGTGCCCTGGAGTGTTCCTGATGTAGAATCTGGATTCAGTCTGACCCTGATCAATTTATGTTATGTTGTGTTGTGTTGTGTTGTGTTGTGTTGTATGTTACGTTATGTATCAGGAAGTAATGGTTTCAGCTGTGTGCCTGGATTTTATTCTTACAAACTTGTAGTCATTTCAGATTTTTACAAAAAAATCACCTACACAATCTAAATGCACTTTAATGCTCTCTGCAGTAAGACGAGTGACACAGACAGTCAGTGGCTTTGAACAGCAGTCACTGGTGATTAAAGGTTCTTGCAGTCTCATCTGACCCACCATGGACATGGACAGTCTACAAAACACCATAATGGACAGTAGTAGAAACCATGAATTAGATTACAGACTTTAATTCTCTGGCTACTGGCACTTTTATTTATAATCACACTGTCTGTGTCACACAAATGAGGATGGGTTCCCTTATGAGTCTGGATCCTCTCAAGGTTTCTTCCTTTTGTCATCTCAGGGAGTTTTTCCT
>JAOVVF010000018.1:11987294-11998233 GCA_028565595.1 Duopalatinus emarginatus
AGATGTTCAAAGCTTGGGAAATCTTTTTATAGCCTAAGCTATATACTATTGCAAGCCACTGTATACATATTTGGCAGGAAGTGAACAGTCAGTTCTCAAGGTTGATGTGTTGAAAGCAGGAAAAATGGGTAAGCATAAAGATCTGAATGAATTTGACAAGGGACAAATTGTTATGGATCAGAGCTTCTCCAAAACAGCAGATATTGTAGGATGTTCCCTGTATGCAGAGATTAGTATGTGCATATTAGTATGACCAAGGAAAGTGGTCCAAGGAAGGACAACCAGTAACATGATCGTGGACAGCCAAGATAATTTAGAGTGCTCATGCTGACCTCCTTCTACTGACAAAAGCACCTACAATGGGCGTGTGAGGATAAAAACTAAATCATAGAGCAATGGAAGAAGGTGGCCTGAAGAATTACGTTTTCTTTTACATTATGTGGATGGCCAAGTGCTTGTGTGTTGCTTATCTGGGGAAAGTATGGCACCAGAATGCACTTTGGGAAGAAGACAAACCGACAAAAGCAGTGTGATGCTCTGCTTTTAAACATTGGATCCTGGAATTCATGTGGATGTTACTTTGACATGTACCACCTACCAAAACATTGATGCAGATCAAGCACACAACTCCATAGCAAAGGTAGTCTTTAATGGCTGTGGCCTCTTTTAGCAGGATAATGATACCTGCGACACTGCAAAAATGTTCAGGAATGGTGTGAGGCACATGACAAACGGTTCAAGGTGCCGGACGTCTTTGTGCCTGATAGCACAGAATACTTTCCGAGGTCTCGTTGAGTCCAGCTCAGACAGTTGAGAGCTTTTTTGGTGACATAAAAGGAAGCTACATAAGTCGGTTCATGAGAAACTGCATGACATAACATTTAACATTAAAAAATTTAGAGATGTGCAGGCCACGAGTCTTGCGTATGATTGGACTGATTTTGACATCAGTGTGGGTGACAATAAAGCTCTCAAAAATACATCAATAAGATGTGTCTTCTCTTTACCTCACTAAAAACACTAGATGAGCCAATCAGCATGTGAATCTTTAATTCAGGCATTTTGTACTCACTGATATTAACTGATATAACTTCCCCCATCTCATTTCCTGCCCTCACATTTTATCAAAGCAAATAAAGAAAGTTTTATTGTGAAATAAAATCTATAACTAAGTTTGACTTGGCTTATATTAGATGTTTGGGCAAAAATAGTCACTAGTTACTAGTTGGTTTAATTTATTATTATTGGTTTATATATATAATTATTAATATAAATATTTATACCAAAGCACAAGTAAATTCTCAAATCTGATTGGTGTGTATTATTTACATGGCTCATAAGGTCATTCCTGCTCTGACATGAATGACAGGTTTATAATAATGCACTAATTTTACACTGCCTGGACAAAGGAAGTTGCTGAAGGCAGGGTAAAGGCTCAACAACATTCTGCAGCAGATTATACCATCAGTTCTTTTTATAATAATTCTAGTTATAATAAATAAAACATTGTAATCGTTGGCTAATTCATGTGGTATAAGTGGAATAATACACAACAGGCCATTCTGATGTTCCTTCCTTTGTTAATACATTAGAAGAAAGCAAGTTGCCCATAAAAACCTAACCTGAAAAAACCCTTTCCTGGAATTCCAAGCACACGCTTCAACATGCACACGTCTTTCTGCTTTAGGATAATTATCTCTCCTGTTCATTTTTCTCCACACAGAAGCTGGAGGAGAGGTTCCGTCTTAGCCGGCGTGACCTGATCGCCTTCGAATTCACCATCCTGGTGGCTCTGGAGATGGCCCTCTACCTTCCCGACAGCAAGGTCATGCCACACTTCCGCAGACTGACCCCGAGTCCCTGCTGATCTGCTTGGGTTTATCAGTACTGACCCTTAGGAGAGGAAGAAAAGAAAAGGTGGCACATGTTTTGGTTTAGCAGTTGTCGGTGCTGATGCATATCTACACTAAGCTCTGGGGGAAGAGAAAGAGGATGTATTTACACTCCTGGAGCTAGTTATGAGTTTTATATGTAGTATCATCTTCTGTTTTGATTTTTGACTATATGACAGTAAAGGAGAAGTGAGGAGAAGGTTTCAGATCAACTCTAAACACTTAACAATAACAAGAAAAGTCTTGTCCTAGGTCGTAGTCTACCTGTCTATCTGTCCATCTGTCTGTCTGCCTGTCAGTCTGTGCGTCTTCTGTATCAGTTTGCCAAAAATAACTTATTTTTATCTTTGATTTAACTTGTTTTTCACTTACCTGCACTGTATTACAGACTAACAGAACTTATTGTCTCTGCAGATAATTACAGCCGTTTCCCACCGTATAGACAGGGTTTCATTCATCCACATTTTAAGTAATTTATGCATTTTTGAGTTTATGTTAACACAGTTTATGTTAATGGTGTCACACGCCAGCAGCAGTGGTATGTGGTCAGACTCTGTGTGCAGTATTTAGTCAGGTTCTGGGTTCTGTAATTGTTTGTAAGGCTCTGGTTGAAAAAAGTGCTCTA
Source organism: Duopalatinus emarginatus (assembly GCA_028565595.1). Classification (NCBI taxonomy): domain Eukaryota; kingdom Metazoa; phylum Chordata; class Actinopteri; order Siluriformes; family Pimelodidae; genus Duopalatinus; species Duopalatinus emarginatus. The sequence goes on from JAOVVF010000018.1 coordinate 11,989,812, forward strand.
TATTAGAGCTCATTTGAACTTTAGCACATTTACTGTGCTTCTGTGTTCATTTCTTTTCTATTTTTACACTTAATTGAGCTTTACAATATAAAGTGTGGCCCAGTTTAATTTGCCCACAGTTATTGGTGCTGTGTTTATCATGGTTAGATAATAGCTACAGTGTCACTGTGAACATTAATATATATTTAATCTGGAAGCCTGTACAAAGCCTCCAGTGCTTCCGGTTCCTTTGGGATACTGCAAAGTACTGATTAATAATGGAGATTTGCTCTCTCTGACAACCCTAATGCATCACTGGAACTCATTTTGCTTTATGTCTGAGTTTCCCTTAGACACTCTACAGACACTGTAAGGCAGGGCGAGAAACGTAAAGTATAGCCTGATAATAGTTCAACGCTTTTGAATCCATGCTGCAAATTAAAATCATCTTGTCGACCGTTTTAATCAAAATCTAAAAAAATTATCTGTTGTTCCAGTAGGGGGCAAAGTAGAATCATAAGCGTCATTCCATTGGTAATTTGACGCTCTAACCACATCGCTTTTTGTAAGAACAAATTTGGGTTTTTCCAACAAGCGTGTGTAAATATGTACGGTACACAAACCCCATTTCCAGAAAAGACTACTCTTAAAATGCAATAAAACCTGTAATCAAATTTTTTAACACACAGAAATCTTTATTCAAAGGACAAAATGACAAAGTAGAGATTTTCCATGATAATCATATTTGTTAAATATAAACAGATGTAGAAACTGATGCCTGCAACACACTTAATAATGTTGGTACAAAGGCATGTTTACCAGTGGGTCACATCACCTTTTCTTTTAATGACAATTTTTTTTATTATTTGGAAATTGAAAATAAGTTTTGCAAGTGTAATTTTTGCCCACTTGTTCTCTATACAAGACTTGAGCTGCTTGTATTGATGTGTTGACTGCAGTATATGCCGCCTCAACATACCAATATAAGTCTCAGTATCAATGGTACCTTCACATATCTGCAGATCGCCAATGTCATGAGCACTGATGAACCCCCATCCATCGTAGGTGCTGTTTTTTGTGCACTTTTTGTTTTGAACAGTCTGGATTGTCTTTTTCTACTTTAGCACATAGAATTAGACATCCGTTTTTCCCAAAAACAAGCTGAACTGTGGACTCATTTGACCACGTTTCACTGTTTAATGCAAAATTAATATATATGGCTTCCTCGTTGCGTAATAAAGTTTCAGGCTGTATTTTTTTGTAACAGTAATTTTCCAGTACAGTATATAGTACTCCCGAGCTATATCCATCAAACTAGCATGGCAGTTTCTCATTCAGGGCTTGATAGTCATGCACGTTCATGCACCTTAGCCTTTACACAACTCTTTTGATATTATAAACTGTAGATGGTGAAAGACCCAAATTCATCATCTTTAAGCCGATCAACAAGTTTGGCACTAAGTGGTGAACCACGACTCATCCTTACTTGCAGAGGTTTTACAGGATACTTCTTCTACACTCAAAAAGTAAATAGGAAAGTACATAAAAGTTCACATGATTTAAGAAATTACAATTTTTATTTTTTATTGCGTTTTTAGAAAGAGCGCAAACATTTCTGGAAATGGGGTTTGTATAATCTCAGTTTAAGAGAGATGCTTTGTGTACATATGGTAAAATTGGCATATAAAAACTTGTCTTGGTAATGAACAGCAGTCTGTTCAGTTCAGGTCCTAGTGTAATGAGCTTTGTTATTTAAAATGAGTTTGACACCACTGCTGTGAAATATCCTTATTTAAAAAAACAACATTTCCGTTATAGCTGACTGTGAGACACTTATACTCAGATAAGCCAGAAGTTGTGATTTGTGTTAATTAGCAGCTCTGGTTAATTTTGTGCAGGCATCAATATTTTTATACTGATGTTCTTTAACCAACAGTCACTTCCCCAAACTGTCTGGTGATTTAGCTTCGGGGAAGGCCCATTTCTCTTTCAGCATGACCGTGCCCCAGTGCACAAAGCAAGGTCCATAAAGACATGATCATGTGAGTTTGGTGTGGAAGAACTTGGCTGGCCCCCACAGAGCCCTGAACAGAGATTATGAGCCATGTCCTCATCAGTGTCTGACCTCATAAATGCTCTTTTGGATAATTGGGCAATAATTTCCACAGACACACTCCAAAGGCTTTTCCACAATATAGAAAAACCTTTCCAGAAGAGAAAATACAAATAAAATACAATAAAACAGAATTAATTTTTTTTAATTCACATAAATCGTATTAAAATGCCAAAGTAGAGATTTTCCATGACAAACATAAATATATTTGTTAAATATAAACAGATTTAGGAAGCTGTTATAGGTGTAAAGAGAGAACCAACTCTATATTCATGTATAAAAGCTCCTGTAGATGTAATGTGGAATGTGTCCCAATACTTTTGTCCATATTGTGTATTTTTCACACAATGCAAATCTGCCCGTCTTATTCATTGTTCTTTTGTGTTAGTATGATTTTATCACTGCGTCATGCAAAACCCATGAGTAATATCCCCCAGCATCGAGCATCGAATAAAAACTCCTTCAAACATATCAGCTGATCACAGTGAACTAGACCAGGCACATATAGATACAAATCTAGAGCACTGTGTTCAGATTAAGTCTTCCTTCCTTCATGTCATCATCCTTATTTCTAAATGTCAGATATTTGTAATATAGTTTATCAGGCTGTGTATACTAGTGTTACATCTATGTTTTATATGTTTGATCATGTGTGTTTCCTTATAGATCTTCAGCAACGACAACAAATTTAGACATTTGCACTTTAGCAATACAGCGTGTGTGTGTGTGTGTGTGTGTGTGTGTGTGTGTGTGTGTGTGTGTGTGTGTGTGTGTGTGTGTGTTTTGAAGAACTGCTGATTTTGCTTTTTTGCTTTAAGTGAACTGAGTCGATGGTAAATGTGTAGTTGGTGCAGACAGAGCAGTTCTTCACTGAGGTATAAATGAATCGGTACAGTACTTTATATTATGCAATATTTTCATTTGGAATTGTGTTAACCGATACGTGGCATTTAAAATGCCGTCTTTTGTGAAACATTGGCGATAATAATGAGTTTTGTAGAATACATATTTTTTCAATAATAGATATTTAGACCCAGCATTTATTTTCCATTAATTTTTGCAGCTGGATTTTATCTTTAATATTTGTAACCCATGTTGAAATCTACACTATCTGTGTGTTAAAGGAGGACTTGGATCACATGGACAGTCCAGACTCCTCTTAAGTGCCTGATCGAATGATTGATTATTTGTAAATGACAGTCTGAATGCCAAACCTCAGTAGGATAATCAGTCGAATATTTCACTGTGATTTTGTGTGTGTGTGTGTGTGTGTGTGTGTGTGTGTGTGTGTGTGTGTGTGTGTGTGTGTGTGTTACAATGACAGCATTATTTCTCTTCAGTCCTCACTGCAAACTGTTCCCATTTAAGCAATGTATAGTATAGCAATAAATGGTTTTTCTGATTATTCGTATTGCACAGGCCAGGATTAGGTAATGTTCACTTTCTAATAATGTCATGTGTAGTCTGTATCTTAGAAATACTGTACAACCTATAATCCAGTAGCATCTGTTTCAGTATCCATTTAAAAATGGGAAAAATAGGAACAACCTTTCTGCTTTTTTTTTGTACACACACACACACACACACACACACACCAGCAGAGGGAGATACGTGGATCTGAACAGGAAAAGGGGGACATAATAGCTAAAAGACAGCATCATTGGAGCCGTATACAGGTGTATATAGATTTAATGTGTTGGACTGACACACTGATATGTTTACCAATCAGGCTCAACTCAGCAAGGGAAGGACAAGTGGCAACATTTGCAACAGCAATTATGATAAATGAGTTAAAGGTGCAGTGTGTAGTATTTAGTGGGAATTAAACATTCGTCAGCATATAATCACTCGTAACTACAAACCGTTGTTTTAGCTTTATATGAGTCTTTCAGATGTACATTGGAGCAGGTCGTCCACAGAGGTCATCATGTTACACTGTCATGTTTCTCTGCAGTAGCCTTAAACAGACAACACTGGCTTCAAAGTGGCTTTTGCATTGCTATGCTGAAGTGACAGCTTGGCTGTGAATCATCACTGCACTCCATGTGGACAGGGAGCAGAAAATCACAGCACTCTGGCTGACATTAATGAGTATGTGCAGACAGTGAGCAGCACTGACCTGAATGACTCCACAAACAGAGAGCACAACAATACTCACTGTTACACTGAAGCTATGCCATTATTTAACTACATCTCATAAACTATCTAAAGTATCTATGTACACTAACCTCATCACTTGACAGGCTACTTAATGAGCTTACAGAAGATAACATTTTGGAGGCAGCTCCTTGCTGCTGATGGCCACCATAAGTTATACCGAACACTTAGAAAGGGAGAGGTGAGGAATCTGCATCAGCACCACTAAATATCAGTCAACTCTACACACTGCATCTTTAAATATGTTCAGTTCAGGATATCAATATATACTGTCTTGTCCTTTCCTCTGGAGCAAACCACGAACTGTCGAAACATACACCAAAAATAATATATATGTCCTAATACTCTAAAACCTCATAATCAGAGTCACTAAAACAGAAATAAATAGTTTGTCTTTTTTTTTTCCTGCTGTTTCAAAATGATATAGATTGAACCGATGATGCACAAAATGTCTTTGCTTTGACCGAGTTCATTTTTCTTTGTATATGTGTGTATGTGATCGAACCTGTTTTCATATGGATTGTTCCTGTACGTGTTTGTAAGAGAAGTTCTTAAGAAAGAGCACTTTAAAATATATATATTTTCTGATTTCACTTTAAAGCTGAGTGAGTGAATTATTCCTTTTTTTACGTGTTACTGTATAAATCGTCCCATCCTTTAATTTTTACTACCTGGATTTCCTCCATGAAGATACAGACATCCACATATCAAATGGATTTCTTATAATCAAACAAAAGAAAGTTCTTCCATTCATTATTGCTCTTAATTAACAGGATTAACACACTGACCCTCCCAGTGCATCTGATTTGAATAAAGCCCTCATGTAGAGTTATGTTAGGATCTGACCGTGAGCTGTTAATATGTTGAACAAAGATTTATGGTGCTGTTTTCTAGCAGTGGGTTTGGTCTGTGGCAGTAAGAGTAATTAAACTGTAATAAATCTAAGAAACTCCAGATGTTCAAAAACAATAGACAGGCGTATCTGTCAATAACAAAGCAGTATAGACACACAGAGAAAGAGAGAGAGAGAGAGGGAGAGAGAGATAGACATGTATAACTATATACACACACATGGAGGGGGGAATAGGGGTGGCTCAGGGGTTCTTTTGATGATGTCATCAAGAAACCCATCTGGAGCACATGTGATCTGTACATGACATAATAAACATACTCATAACTCAGGCAGTCGGTGAAGCATGAATGTAGATGAATATAAACAGTGACGTGTCTGGCCTTTCACACACTGATTTGGTGGTTTATACAAGTCGTGATGTTATAGAAACCCTGCACACGTATGGAATAATGTTTGGTTAAGAAGAAGAAAAGAGAGAAGCTCAGTGGTGCTATCCTGATCACTGACTACATTTAACCAGATATTTATATCACAAATCAATTCACGTGTCATTGGTGGTGTACATAATGTAATACAGTGTAATATATAATATAATATAATTATAGGTTAATAATCTAGCTTTGTTTATATTTATTTGTATATATATATATATATATATATATATTAGCACACATTTTCTTAGAGACATTTATTTTATGAATAAATGTCTCTAAGACAATAAATAATAATAATAATAATAATAATAATAATAATAATAATAATAATAATAATAAAGTTACACACAAAAAATGCTTGTATGTCATTATAAAAAGCAACCTATTAAAAAAACATAATGGAAGGAAGAAGAAAGTGTGACAGTGAGTCCCTCCAAAAAACTAGTGCAGTAAAACTGATCATCTAATTTACTAATAAAACTGGGAGCCCTATTTAACAAAAAAGTAAAGTCTAGTCACCTAATCCTGACTTTCTTTACTTTATTACTGTTTACTGCTCATTGTGGGGGTTTTCTTTCAAACTGGAAAAAATCTTCTTTACAACATTTCTTTTTATGTGCCTATGACTTTTACACACTACTCTACATATATAAGGTAAAATTATAAATGTATGATTTATTATTATATAATAATAATAGTAATAGTAATAATAATAGTAATAAAATAATAATTAATAATTATGTATAACTTTTGAGTGTTTATGAGATTTTTTGTTTATTTATTAGTTAATTAGTTGTGTTAGCGTGTTAGTGATGGGGGGTGGGGGGGGTCATCAGATAAAAATACATCACATCATGAGCAGATGTGATCAGAGTCTGTTCAGAGTCGCCGTTGTATTAGTGACAGACGATTTATTTTGCTGTATCACTCTGTATTTCCTCAAGGATTAGTGCATGATGGCAGTCTGGGACTGATTTGTTCTGGTGTCTCTGAAGAGGTCAGATTCAGGTTTATCCAGGCTTTTACACTAATCCCCCCCTCCTCCATCTCTCTCTCTCTCTCTCTCTCTCTCTCTCACACACACACACTCACACACACACACACCCTCTCTCACACACACATACAAATTCCCTGACCTGCACATACTGATATCCTGATCAGCTCATCACTAATAGCTCAGTGATGTGATATGAATGTGTTAAATTATTTTATTTGGATTAATCTTTATTTTTCTTCTGCCATCCAAACAGCCAGTGAAACTTCTTGACCTCCCGTCACATGTGGGAGTGACGCAGCATCCGCAAAACTAAACATCATCAATAAGACAATGTGTTGAAGAAAATGATTTAACTTTATATTTCATATATTTGCTATTTTTTGATTATACTTAGACATTAGACCATGCTTGAGTCGCCATCTGGTGGTACACATTGGCAATAACCATGTGTGAGATTATGTAGTTCATTTTGATTTTGAGTAGAAATAGGGTTCCTGTGCTCACATCTCTTTTCCTCTTTTACACATGTATAATGACTTGTTTGTAAAGTTTACATGATGTGTAAAGTCCTAAATTTTTTTCATCCATGTTTTACCACCATTTTCCTTTACTGCACTTATTAATACGAGCCTAATGATGCATCTGCATGCCTGAAATAGCTGATCTTATTATCAGTTTGTATTTTATAATGATTTCTGGTTGTAAATGCTCACCTTTTCTCTGGTTTCACATTCAAGACATCAGGTGTGATCTTTAACTGTATTTTGAATGTGAAACCAAGAAACCAAGTAGAGATTGGGTCTATACTGAATGTCAACATCAGGTCAACATATAGTATTGAGATCAGGTAAAAGTTTACACCTCAGAAGTTACCGACAATTAACCTGAAGCCTTTCCGCAGGCTGTGATGTGCAACTTCTTTTGTACACAGGAAGCATTTTACCACTACAATGCACATGCATACATACGCATTCTCACTTTCTGTCTTTCTCTGTAACACACACACACACATTTCCTGGAGCACATTGGTGTGTTTTTTTTTTCTTGTATCTGAAAATTATGAGTAAAAAAGACAGGAGTCGTTTCTTGAGCTTTTCTTTAAGCAGCATTAAATAATAAGTGACTTCAGTGTTAAAACATAATCAGCAATCTGTCCAGAACAGAGAGTGAATTTACAGATGTACTGTATTCACAGAAAGTTCAATAAAAACCAACAGTTCTGAATAACCGCTTTTAAATAAGCAGGAAATGAAGTTTTCGAGTTTCCCATCACGGCCTCACCTCTCTCTTTAGTCTGTGAAAACCGAGAACGTTCCTGAAGTGTTTGAGGCACACCAGACGGCTGACGTCTGACTGTCGCCTCTGTGTCTCCAGTTCTCTATTTCGTTTTGATTTTATTCACATCCTCAGGAACAAGTCTACACAGAAATCTGTGACGCTAAAATCTCCGTCACCCACACTGGAAGAAGAGTGATGGCTGAAGACGAAGATACTACAGGAAAGTGCTGCATCTTCCTTTTTAAATGTTCTGCACTACTACTGAACCCATGTCTTTATTACGCTCCTGCACTGGCCATGTCCAAGCCTTTCCTGTGGTCTGTGTGTGTTTCATTGCAAAAGTCCAAAGTTCCAGCCTTAGCCCAGAGTGACAGGAAAGTCTGCCAGACGATCACAGCCTTAACTCTTCTCCTCTTTTCTGAATGTCCTCCGAGTTCACGTGTTCCAGTTCTCTTCACATTCACCACATTCACCATTTTCAGTCATGTAAAGGTAGGAATTAATGGACTCCTTCAGCCCCTCACTGACGAGGGACTCTTCCACTCCTTCCTTTCGGGGCCCGAAGATCATGGAGCTGGAAAAACAGGAACAGTTATAAGCACCACATATAT
>JAOVVF010000018.1:12006152-12017806 GCA_028565595.1 Duopalatinus emarginatus
GCAGGAATAGGCAGGACTAATAAAGAGATTGTTATTGATAAAGAGATAATGACTGACTCACTTTGCAGAAGTGGTCAAGATTGGTCAAACTTTGGGGGAAAGTGGTCAGGATTGGTCCTACCTGTTCGCACAGCCATGGATTGGTTAAAGTTTCAAGGAAGTAGGCAGGATTGGTCAAAGTTTCTGTACAAATGATGAGGATTAATCAAGATTCTACATGAATGTTTGGGATTGGTTAAGAATTCCTTCTGGAGTGGTTCTGAGGGAGTAGGTGATTCCCTGTTAGTGTGGGGTATTTAACAAATTTCACAATAAAAACATTCAACATTCAGTTGGTCAGTAATATTTTGTTGTAAGAAAAATTACGACGACAGACTTATGTAGAACCTCTAACTTTATTAATTAGTACAAATCAATACACTCAGCAGAAGTACAGAGCCCCCTATATGCTTGGAGGGCAAAGCCTGATGTTACAAGCTTACTCAAGGCAGTACAATCATAGAGCAACAATGAATACACATCCAAGGAAACATTATAGCAATAGTATTTATAACAATAATAATAATAATAATAATAATATAGCTACAAAATCTAATAGAGGAAGTAATCAGTACAGTTCAAGTAAACTGAATATCTGTTTACTGTACAAAAGGGATGGAGGCAGTTAAAACCAAACCCCTCTGTCAGTATTTGTTTGCAGGGAGTGTATAGTTTAAATGATTTAATTTACTATAATTACTATGTGATTGAAATGAATGACCATCACCTCCCCTGACAATAAGCTATAAAGACCAACGTGTATGCAAAGTCGGTTGTTCTGCCCAGGTCATTCTCTCTAAATGGGTTTTACTTACAGCTTAGAGGAGTTTGTTGAAAGGCAGCTATGCCAGAAAAACTGTGTTCTGGTCTAAATATATCAATATATCTGTGTTACAGTGCAAAGTTACCCCATGGGTGGTCAAGGTCTACAGTATCTGCAGAAACATCTAAACAAAACAAATCCCAATAAACACTTCCATAGAGTTACATTAAAAAGGACATGCTTTTCATTAGTTCTGTGAGAATGTACAGGAAAACAAGGTTAACAACTATTCTGCAATCTAGAGACTGATATTTTCACAAGCATAGGATATTGACAGGAGAACAGAAAGCTGTGGCGTGCGCCATAACCAGATGGAATGAACAGACGGATGGAGCGGTGTAAGGTGTGATTTGGTCTTCTCTATAGTATGATAAAGCAATAGGAAGACATTTCCTTCTCACTCTAACAAATGCCTTCTATCCAAGAGACATCAGTCTTCATCATATACACATATCAGGATCCGATTAAGACTTAAAATAAAAAACAGAAGTGTGTACAGACTGTGAATGCATTTCAATAGTCATACTTTGCATTGTTTCATTACACCGGAAGCCTGGATTTTCAGGATTCTGAACGGAATATCTGTGGTGTAATAAGACAGAAGTAGAGGCAGATTTATCAGATTTAGCAGGACACCTCCATGGTTTGTGGTCGGGCTTGGTTCTCGTGACCCGGGCTGGCGGCAGCACCCTCCGGCTGGGAGTTATTGTGAGCACGGCTACGTGCTCCTTCCACGGAGTTCATGCTGGAAGCTGAGTGGGTACGAGAGCGTGCCAAGCGCGTCATGCTCGCAGTAGGCACTGAGAGAGAGAGAGAGAGAGAGAGAGAGAGAGAGAGAGAGAACTATAAACAAATGTGGTAAAGGGATAAATGAAGGACGCAAGATATTCAAATCGTTTCTAATATACAAGAATAAGAACTGAAACACTACTGTGGACATGGTGTTGAATCTGGAAAAAGGCACACATTCGATAGTGTGCTTATGACATTCCATTTGTAATGCATGGTGGTCCAGTATCAGGGAGAATAATGAGTAACCTCACTGGGATTCTTCACGTAGCAGGTGAAGGTCCCAGTTCTGCAGCACTCAAGTACACACTGCTGATATCTTAGTACAGTACAGTACAGTACACACTCATTTCTAACTGGCCAACGGTGGAAGAGCACAGGGCTTGAGTGTCTTTAAATATGATTTAATTAACCCCTTAAACTCTCTACTTCTTATATTCACTTATTAATCTTAAAGCATATTGCTTACTAACTACTATAATTAATTTAGTACAGTAAAAAAGTATGTAATTACAAGAATGAGGAAGTTTGGACCAGTGAATGTGTGTAGTGAGTTTAAGGGGAAATACAAAATGCAAAGTGCAGCAAGGTGGTCAAAGTCTGCAAATAAGCCTTGTGACTTCCTGCCTGTGGCCATAATATCAGGTTTTAGCCACGTCTAATTTGTCATTATTCTCATATGAAGAAAGGGAAATCCCTGTGTTGCAACAGCGTTCCAATTCATTTTTACTTTCACTGAAAAAATGAATATTGGGAAATTGCATGTAGAAAATGCAGGGATTCCATGTAGAGATGCAGCATGCAAAAGAGCTCAGGTTAATGTCTAAAAGGTTGCATCAGAGAGAAGAAAATAAGCAAACGAAAAAAAAGTAATACCTTTTATAACCTGTCCCCAGGGTGCTTACACACACCCTCTCAACATTAAGAAAAAACAAGATACTGAAGTAATGACCACAGAATCATGCTACTAACACCATGATGCAGAGACACTGAGACACACAGAACCGAATGTCAGGGGACTGGGGGAATGGCAAGAGCTGAGAAGGAGTGAAAGAGAGAGATGAGGATGAACAGACAAATAAGGAGACAAGACACTGGAAGTGCAGCCTAAAGTGTTGTCTAAACTCCTGGTACCTGCTTCGCTGTTCAGATGGCTGAGGAGCACATGGGGGACTGTTCAGGTTTGACGGAGGGGTCAAAAAGAAGAGGAGAGAGAGAGAGGAAGAGAGAGACGAGGAAAACAAATATGTTACCAGTAAGACTGTTTTAAAGACTGAAGAGACAGATTAACAGGAGGATCATGGGAGAAAGCGCTAGAACCATTTGTCTATGAAGAAACCAGCTCTGCCAGAAGAGGCGATATTTATAACCATTATACACAATGGCCCAGTATTATTCATAACTTAGTTTAGTCCAAGCCCAACTCTAACTTAACCAGAGCATTATCTACCGAAGTGTTTATATCCTTACCTCTATTACTGTCAGTAACACTCAAAGACGTAATAAGGACAGAGTACGTGGAAGGTTGCATCATATACATTTCAGACTTCATTAATTAGGCTTAGCTTTTCCTGATTCATAACAAATAACATTTACTAGTAAGTCATTGAAATGCAAATGTATCTGCTTCTGAGCTTTAGCTTTGTTCGTGTGAGACAGCTGACAAAACACAAGAAACCAATCTCAGACATGACAAATGTTGTACCTACAGCAGCAACTATCAATCACTGTAGCAAATAACCTTCAAATTACAATCCAATCCAATACTCCACAATATTCTACAATAATAAAAAGCTTAACAATTTTTTTATGATTTAAAAAAGAAAACCAGCAGCATAGAAAATCATACAAAAAAGTCTCATCTCTGGGTCTATCAGCCCACTGAGTTAAATAACATCACATCCTTAATTACCTTGTTCAACCAACAACTTGATAAAAACAGACTGTATATGTTCATCCACTATCTTTAAGATGTGTCTACTGCAATTCAAGCCCCAGGATGAACTACACTGAAACAGCTGACAGAGCTGAAGTAAGGCCAAGGTAACAAACTACCCACAACAAAACATAAAGGCCAAACTAAACCTGATCAAATGCCAGAACACAGACATGACACAAAAAATTTAAAGAATTACAGATGATAATGAGCTCAGATCCCTAATGGCAATTTCTAATGTCATTTTTTTCAAGATAATTAATTTCCATTTTAAACTTTATACAAAGTTTATATTTTAAACAGAAATGCTTGACCACACCAGCACCCACCACACAAAAACATTCAGTTAGTTTTGAAATGCGACTTCATCTAAACCTTAAAGCTGCGGTTGTGGTTAAAACAAGGCTCCTGACACCAGACCCTAACCTGAATGAAAACAAGTACTCATCACACAGTTACCCCTACACACACAAACATAAACCAGTGAGCCTGATACAAATTTGTTAGATACAAATGCCACAATAATCTTACAATCACTCAGATGTCATTTCTTTGACAGTGCAGTCTAGTGGTATTCACACGACACCTCAAAAACTTCCTCAAGCAAATAAATAGTACTATAACTGGACCTTCATTAGATTTTTTTTTTTTTTTCATAAAATGGAAAAAAAAAATTTATAGACTCCAACAACTATTCATGCCCACATAAACGCAAGCTAGGTTCTTTTCCACACAAGCAGAAACAAAAAAAAAGTCCCCTTGGAGCCACAATACAATGCTATGGCTACAAGAATACTGGTTTGTGCGTTCATGTACTGAGATGAGGTAATATGGAGTGCGGCCAGGACTGAAGGTCAGAAGACAGATGACTAATCACCTCACACTGAATAAGCAATATTTGGAAGGTAACGGTGTCATACAGCCCCCGAAGCGTGCCATATGTATCACACACGATTATCCAGTCAGGCTAATGGCTCGTAATCTCTTCAGGACAGTATGTCTCAAAACTAAATCATAAGACCTTCCTTTTACCAAATATCACCTAAACTATGTGAAACTATGTGAGTAAAGTGAGAGTCTCTATTCTGAGAGTTGGAGCTACCACTAAACACTTAAACAGCACTATAATAATACTGGGTAGGGGCTCCTCAAGTCTTCTCAAACAGCCGCAATTCTTAATGTAGTGGATTCAACAAGATGTTGGAAACCTTTCTTTTCATAGAACGATTCTGTTTAACACCCATTCTGCCACATCCCAAAGCTTTTCCACTGGATACGGATACAGTGACTGAGAAGGCCAGTGACACGGAACTCATTGCTATATTGATTACGACAGTTTGAGATGGCCTTTGCTTTATGGCCTGGTGAAATACCATGCTGGTTAAATTGTGGTCATGAAGAGATGCGCAGGGTCACCAGAAATAATTAAATAGGTTGTTGGACTGTTTGGTATTAACAGTTGAGTCAATATAATATTCCCTGCACCATCAGACCTCCTTCACCAGCCAGAACAGTTAACACACAGCAGACTGGGTCAATGCATTCATGCTGTTGGCACCAAATTCAGACCCGACCTGTCTGTGTGCTTCAGCAGGAAGTAAGATTCATCAGACCAGGCCATGTTCTTCCAGTCTTTAGATGTCCAATTTTGATGAGCTTGTACACATTCTAACCTTGGCTTTCTTTTCTTGGTTAACAGAAGTGGAACTCAATGTGGTCTTCTGCTGTTGTAGCCCATCTGCCTCAATCTTTAGAATATTGTACATTCTGAGATACATTTTTACTCACCACAACTGTACAGTGTGGTTAGCTGTAGCCTTTCTGTCAGGTTAACCTAGTCTGGCCGTTCTCTGTTGACCTTTGACATCAACAAGTCGTTTCAGTCTGCAGCTCACTAAATGATTTTTTTCTTTATTGCACCTTTCTGAATAAAGGGTAAAGACTGTTATGTGTGAAAGAAAATTCCAAACTACCTCGAACCACCAATCATACTATAGTCAAAATCACAGAGATCACATTTTCCTGTATAGTGATAATCGATGTGAATGTTTCCAGTAGCTGGTGGCCCATTTCTGCATCTGATCTTATGCTTAAAGTGTGCAATATTCTCTTCAAGATCTAAACAATATTTCTGCATCTCAGTTCATTTATTCAATTCATTCATGCATCTACAATAAACATTTTATCCTGGTTAGAGGCACAGTGGCTTTAGGTCTCATCCTTGGACCACTGGGCTCAAGGTAAGAATACATCCTGGATGGGACACCAGTCCATCACAGGGCACCATGCACGCACACACACACACACACACGTCGAAAAGTCAGGGAAAGAGCAGAGAGGCAGGCGAGCAGTCCACGCAGGCCATGCAACACAGCATACTGGCAGAGTAAAGCTGCTTTACTTACACCCTGGAGCTCGCATCACTGCGCAGCCACACAGGAAACAAAGTCATATTTTGAGTTTGGCACTAGGAGAGCTAGTCTTAAACTAATTGTAGCTTGACTTATTTCAGCTACATGATTTTAGGTATTAAGTAGCTTTATGAATTTAGGTAGCTCTATGAACTGATAAAAAAAAAAAATGTGTAACAGAATTTTCGACCATTGACCGAGTTAAAAAGGTTAAAGGTTTGTTTTGACACTACAATAGGTTTTCTTAAGGAACTGGAGGATTCTTTTACGTCCTTCCTGTACTCTGTTTGTACAAAGGTGTATTGCTCATTAGTTTCATTATTACAGTCAGTAGGATATATATAGTACCACAATCAGACAATCAAACAAGCCAGCAAGCATGTGATTGTGTGTTCATGTGTGTAGTGTTACGTGGGTGGAAAAGGGGTTGCTGAGATGACGTTTTCCACACGGAACTTTCTGACAGTGACGTTTTTCGAGAGAGACAATGTTTCAAGAGACGAAATGCACATCAGAGACATTTCAGACACAAAGTTACAGCTTAGATCAGACTAAAACATGAGAAAGCAATACAGCTGTGGGACATTAAAGACAGGACGACTACTGAGGGAAGAGTGAGAGATTTTACTGTACTTACTGTAACCCATGCCCTGGACAAAGTACTTGAAGGCCTCAGCAAGTTTACCAGGCTGGAAAAAATGTGCAGTGTTATATAGAGATAATCCTGCATGACATGTGTGTTTGTATGTACACACACAGGTTGTAAACACTATGTAAATATCAAACTGATTCGGTAAAACTATTTTTTTTTACTCAAGCTTACTTGTACAACTTGAGGCAGGCCACCACAATCTGCCATCTGAAATAATAAAAAAATATATTAATTTTATTAAGAAAAATCACAAATAACCAAAATGCAAAACTATTTCTCTTAAAATGAGCCTGCTAAAGGAAACATTTAGCCAAGATTGTCTCGTCTTGCCTTCAGAAGGGTGGTCTTTGTTGGGTTTAACCTTGAGTTACACTCAACCTGAGCACAAAAAGAGGTGGGTTATAGTCAGATAAGTGAAAGTGATAACATACACATATACAAGTTCACGATCACAGCTTCTAAACGTACAAACGTTTCAGCCTGAAATAACTCAATAGATTTAAATGAACCCATGACTTTACAGCTAGTGATTTCTTCATATAAGCCACAACCATTATTACATTAGCATGTGTGTGGTGGCCTGGGAAAAAACCCTCACATGATAATTTTTGTTTCTCTTCTGCTCATATCACCGGCAGAAGTGTTATCGCAAATCACATTACCCAACAGCGAAAAAAATTAGCCGAAGATACATGTATGTATGTATGTAAAGATTTCCGTATTTAAAGGACCATCAGACGTTTTTGACAGCCAGTATCTGATTACAGACTGAATCAATGAAGTAGTTCAACTACAGTACATAAGTACTGTAAATAATACAATTCTTCTTTTTATATTTAAAGCGCTACATGGTCTTGCACCTTCCAACTTTATTGAGCTGCTACATTTATACTATCCCTCCCTCATGCTATACCATCCCTCACTTTTGACTGCCCCAAGATTAAAACAAAAAACTCTCCCTAGTTTTTTTTGTTATAAATACCATATAGTGTGTCCTTGAAATAGCCGCTTAAGTACTTGATGGACTGAGCTGTGGGTTAATCAAAAGTGCATTAAGTCACAGAGAAGAGCCATTTGGTAAAGTATCAACCAGTCTGGAATGCTTGCCGGCCTCTACAGGCCAGTGTAGATCCAGGGGGCGGGTTGTATTAAAGGAAAATGACTGTAAAGTGCGTATTAGGTACTGGGCTGGAACAATACACCAGAAGAGCCTCGGTGTTTATCAGCCTAGACTCTTGTCTCTGGAAGTAAACCGGAGTAATTAACACTGTTCTTTATGCAGTATTATAATGATGACTGTTGTGCGCTTCCGAGTTATGTCAACAGATTCGGAAGGAACCCTTACTGTGGGTCCAACATTTGTGATCATTATTTCTACATATTTAGGCAGACCTGGCTGTATGTTAAACTGGATCATAAGTCCTTGTAATCTTTAGCATAGTAGTGTTTTTAGTGTAGTATTTAGCAGACTAAAAGCCTAGGAAAGCGAAAATAAGAACAATAATACACATTTCCAAATAATTTAGGTGAAACAAGATTCTGTTTTTTAGCTCTCTTTTTTTGCCAGAGTTTACATTAGATGTTTGCTTATTGTTTCAACATTAAATACTGAATTTGATCACTCACAACGGCCTCCACAGCTGGAGAAGTATCACCCACAATTAGCAACGCAGGACACCTGGAAAAGAAAAGCAGGAAAATACACACAGTCTGAACATGTATTTTCTATCATACATATTAAAAAACCCACATAATAATAATAATAATAATAATAATAATAATAATAATAGTGCCTTGTGCACAGTTGTACACTGAAGTGGAAGAAAATCTGGTACAGATTGGTGGTGGCTCCTTAATGGTATAGGTTTTGCTTAGCTGGTACTCCATGTGACCTTTGGTACGTTTACAAACGTCTCTGACCGATAAACACCATGTGTGTCTCCTTCTGATGAGTTACACCAGTTCATGCCCTGCATTCATTCTGATGAGTTTGGTCTCTTCCAAACAGGACCATGTGCCACCCACACGTCTAGAGATGCCAAATTATGTTTAGAGTTTGGGGTTTTGCCATTCCAACCTAAATCTCCAGATCTCATGGTTATTGCACACATGCCATGAAATCCCACACCTTGGAATATAACAGAACTGTGGAATGTTTTGCAGGAAGTGTGGTGCTCAATGCATACAGAATATTATCACAAACATGTGGAGTCCATGCCCCATGGCGGACGTATTGACAATTAGACTGGTGTACCAGTTTTTCTGATACTTCAGTATATATTGTATATTGAATATTATGATATGATGTGTAGACACTTACTTCAGAGTGTTGACAGTTTCCTCGTTAAGCCCCATGACGGGCCTCTCAATCTCTAGATCACGGCGGCTATGAGGACAAAAAGAAAACTCAGTACAGTTCAGTATAAGAAGCCAGGCACTGCTTGTGAATCAGTTCAGTACCTGTTGTAGGAGTTGCAGAACAGTGCCAGGTTGTCCTGATTCATATCCTGAGCAATGTGTAGACGGTATGTCTGAATGATCTCCTGGTTTTCTGTCAGCTCGTCCTATGATTGAATAAACACGCTCTCATTATTTTAGATTTCTAGTCTTGTTTGGGTCGTACCCCTTATTAACCTAGAATTATGGTTAACTATGCACGAAAAAAAAGGAAGCTAATAGAATTATAATGTTTCCTTGCTCACAGTATGTGCTTGCTTTGCATGGTAACCTCACTGGTGTTCATTATAAATCAGACTATGTTGGCTATGCAGTGTATATAATGACTTACTGTGCTGAAATGATGTGCCATCACAATGTCCACCAGGTTGCTGGTCCACCCCGACAACTAATACATGGACAGAGAAACACGAACAGTTCAGTCGTTTCTTTCATTTACCAAAGTTTCAGGACGCATGGGCACTTCTGGCCAAAAGTACACACTGTCCCAATTCATTTTTTTCCAAAAAGGTTTTTGATTAGTACACAGTAATACTATTTATTTTAATTACACAGAGGTTTAGTGTACTTTCCCATGTACCCGTTTAATTAGTTTCTCGGAACATAAGGTTCTCTGATCCGGCCAGTAACCAGGATTATACCACTGGGCATATTTAACTCCTTTAAAGGTCAGACATATAACATCCTTGATTATGTATAAACTGTTCCATTGTTTGTTTTATGACTGTTTTATGTAATAAGGAAAAGAAACCTGTTCTGTAGAGTATACAAAATTTAGATTTACCAGTTCACTAGAATTGGATTCTACATGGTTTACCTTTGAGGCTGCCCAGTCCATCCATCCTTTCGCACAAGGGTCCACGTTAATAAGAACCAGTCCCTCTACCAGAGTAGGCTGATTCAGCTAGAAGAAAAGAAGGAGAAAAAGGGATTGGAAGATAAAGCTACTGTCTGATTTGGCTCTATATCTCTTAAATGGATTAGGAAAATGTTTAGTAAATAGGAATACAGAGTTTTTATGAAGTAAAAAAGGAAGTGGAAAATTATTTGGCAAAACAAAAAAACTTTAGTAAACATTGTCAGTAAATGGTCAAGGCACTGGAAAGGAAGTGGTGTGCAAAGTCTTTTGTGAGATGGTGCTGACATCCAGGTACCACAGCTCCACATACACAACACACTCAGATGCTAACACCTTGACCATATTTTCTCAGTGCAACACAGCAGCTCACACATTTGGTTTTAAACATGAACTTAAGCGCACTGACGATCAGACACATGACCAACATCAAAGCAAGACCAGTTGCTCTGGATGCAAATGTTTAAACTATGAAACCCAAAATGGATGCACACGGAAAAAGAGAGAGCGAGAAAGCGTTAGCGAGAGCGACAGAGAGCACTTTACATTTCTCTGCTTTATCCGAAAGTTGTCAACACCTCTGTGTGCAAATATGGCAGGACTATAATTAACCACCATTTACACTCCTTTGCATCAAGTCTCTCCCCTAATTCACATTCATATCACACCTTGGCAATGGTGGATAATTCTAGTTTCACAAAAGCAAAAGAGTGTAATTGCACTTTCATTAATATATACACACACTAAAGAAGCATTAGAAAAAAGAATGTCATAGCAATACAAGCCTAATAATGAAGCCTTTTGTTAAAAGCCTGGAGTCGGTATTAAAGTGCTGGTAAATGGAGCTCGCTGGAGGCTGTTCACAGGGTCCTGAGCTGCTAATCTGAACAAATCCTCTTCAGTTTCATACGGATTAATTATGTTCTGCTGAAAAGATGAGCCTTGGAGAGGTAAAGTGACTGAGCGTCTATGTGACACGTAATAAGTTTGTGCCTTTCCTGTTTGTATAGATATGTTAGAGGGTTGCGGGGTGTCTATGACTGTGTTTGAATAACTGATGCCAGTGTGACTGTCAGTAAGTGTTCAAACTGACACGTGCCCAAATAGTGACAGGATTTAGCTGTGGACTGTGGACCCTAAAATCCATCATGACTATGAACTGTATACATTTAGCTTTTGTCCAATACTGGGATGACTGGTTATAACAGGTAATAACAATGTTATGTAAGTAAAGGTATCAACTGAGTTCACTTACAGCCAGTCTGGTGAGGATGTAGGCTCCAGCGCCAACACCAATGCCAATCACACTATTGATCCTGCAAACGGTGCAGTGTAAACACATTAAACAGTCAGATAAGGAAAATCAAAATGATATCAAAATGCAAAAGTGGAAGTGATAAGTTCCTGGTGTTTTTCTATGAGGTGTTGCACTCTGGACATTTCAGGAGACTCACTTTAGGTGGGTCAGGACTGCGGGCAGCATCTCAGCCAGCTGATCCATGGTAGGATATTGATACCTAAAAAATAGGAAGAGACAGAAAGAGGGTGAGAGAGAGTGTGAGAGAGCGCGAGAGAGAGAGAGTCATATGATTCATAGATGACTCACACTTACATAAGCTGAAAGATGCAAACTAAATGACGATGCACAACAACATATGGTATAAAAAAACAAATAAAATAGCTGAACAATA
>JAOVVF010000018.1:12035560-12060515 GCA_028565595.1 Duopalatinus emarginatus
AAAGAAAAATTAAGTAAAAGTG
The DNA here is from genome assembly GCA_028565595.1 of Duopalatinus emarginatus. Classification (NCBI taxonomy): domain Eukaryota; kingdom Metazoa; phylum Chordata; class Actinopteri; order Siluriformes; family Pimelodidae; genus Duopalatinus; species Duopalatinus emarginatus. The sequence goes on from JAOVVF010000018.1 coordinate 12,035,583, forward strand.
ATGTAGTTCTTTACCATTATTTTACATTTTGTAAAATGTGTCCTTTATTAACTTTTTTTTTTTTAATGAGCTGTGTGAAATTAGTTTGGCTGCTCCCTTCTGTAAGCTACAGAATCGTCTTAATTACCAGTTTAACCATGATAACCATGAAAAACACTGTGATCATTAAGAACACTGCGGCTAAAAACCAGCAGCACTGATAAAGTAAAGATGCTGTGGAACTGAGCTGCCATGAAATTGACGTCAAATTCAGGTAATTTTTGGAGGTTGCTGCTTATGCTGAACTCCTGTTGCAGTGGATTATCTGACCTACCAGAAAAACACACACATTCTAATACCTGTTACTGTGGACCTCTATTGAAGTCCACATTTACTGTAATTATCCCACTAATCTAGTCTTAACCAGATGAGGCTCAGTTTCCTTTTGAGTCTGTTTCTTCTCAAGGTTTCTTCTTTATGCCGTATATGTTTTTTTGAAACTGGCTCATTAGAGCTACATCCGGATTTCTCTAAAGCTGCTTTGTGACAATGTCAATCTAATAAATTCATAACAGAATTAGGTCCATCTAAAGTGATGGGTGTATCCTACAGAGGAAACAGCTAAATGTTAGAGAGCAGAGAGAAAGAAAAGAAGACTGACCTGACCTCCCAGTCCCTTATACTGTATAAAGATTAATAGTTAAAGACTGTCCTTTTCTTTAATTCCCCTGTTCTATTACACTACAGCCAGGAGACATTCAACAGAAATGCAGAGCAAAACATTCTTAACACAAGAATAAATAAATAAAAGGGTCATAAATATTTGACCACGAAATACACGCACAAATTTGAACCGTGTTTTACGCCTGAGCTGACGAACCAATCAGCTTACTGACAACCAATTAGCCAGTCAAGGGGCAAAAGATTCTTGCGTATCCTGTTTACACAGATGAGCCCTAGGCAGTGAGATTCCTGTCTTTTACGTGCGAGTGCAAAGGTTAAATAGAGCAAGTCTGACAAAATTAGTGTGCATAATAATGAAAACCAAGACGAGGACAGTGAGAGCACAAAAACTGCACATTTTCATAAACGAGGCTGCGAGAAGTGAGCACCAGATTAACCCCCAGTGTGCTGCATTTAAAACACACTTCTTGTTTCTCTGCCATCGGTTTTGCTGTTTTCCTCAGTTTTATTGATTTTGTGTGCTCAATGCATCTGACTTGCTCCATTTAACCTTATCTTTGCGCTCTCAAATAAAAGACAGTACTACAGTAAAACATGACTCCAAGTGGTGGGTAGTGGATTATGCGCTCCAGATGTTTCCTCAAAAGCATGAATATCTGAATCTTTTTCAGATAATAAGGTTTTAAAAATAACTTTGTGTAATTTCCGTTTACTATCTCTGACTGGACTGACATAATTATTGCTCCTAATGTCTATCACCTAGTTTCTTGTTTAGACATTTTGTTTTCTCAGATGGCTTGAAAAATGTAAACGTTTATATAGCTGCTGTAAATGGAAAAATAAATCTTCCTAGGTGAGCATGGTCCTGGACGTTTGGGCTAACCTACAAATGTTTAAAATGTTTGGCTTCACCCAGGCTTCATAGGATTTCTTCATGCTGACTCTAGTAAACCTATTGGCTAATTAGTGGGCAGCATGCTGATTGGTTAGTCAGCACAGGTGTCACTTTACATGATAGTGAAGTGTGTACTGTACAACAAGAATGCCGTAGGTGATCCAAATTCCAAGCCATTGTCACGGATCATACAGCATTGCTACAGATATTGAGATTTCCTCACCTAGTATTTTGAGGAAAGTGGGGGAGCAGAAGTGTTAACAGCACAAGGAAGGAGATAGTGCGTCCTCTTTTTCCCATTGTCGTGTTTCCCTGGGGTAAATTCCTACAACCTTTCCTACAATCCCTTTATAATACATAACCGCTGGCAGAGATTTTGTTCATTTTCACAGCTCGAATTTTCTACAGTTAAAATAACCTTATTCCCACAGGCTGGTCTGGATCGATCTCATCTTAACCTTTGGGTTATTAAAATTTATTTGGTTGTATACAGCAGAAATATGTTTATAATAATCAGCTAGGTGAACATGGACAATAGCACAGCATACGGTATTTACTTATCACTTGAGAGATGGAACAATTTAATACAGCAAGATGTTTTCGACAGAGAAAAAAAAAACATTGCCTGAATATATCCTTAGCTTTTCTTTTTCACTTCACTGAAAAAGATCAATCACTGAAACACAGTGAATTAAACATCGGCTCTCTGGCCAAGTTGTCTCTGGGGACGTGTTTGAAGCACTAGGCTTTTATTTTACATGCTGCTGTTTGCATGGCTTCCTCTCTGTAGGCCTAGTTCTCCATCAGAGTCTCACACCTGCAGCTATGATTCCATTTCCCCACTCGGGTTTAACCTGGATTCAATCAGTGAGGTAAGAGAAGTGTGTGTGAGTGTGTGTGTGTGTGTGTGTGTGTGTGTGTTCTTCATGTTTTCGTCTTGCTCTGCTGACTGAGGCAGATGTGCTCCTATACACCAGACCTTAAGGATTTGGTGGAATCTTCTAGCTCCTGCTTGATTGACTATAACCAGGGCTGATGATGGTGATTAAGTGGAACTTAAGCGTTTTACCACCACAGTAGAACAGGATGAAATATTCTGCAGCACTAACTGCCCAAAAACAATACCTTTAAGAAGCCTGATTTGATCAGTTGTTTCTCACTAGCTAGTGTGGGCTAAACAAGTGTGTTGGTGTTGAACAGCACTGTCTATGATGAGTACAAACACATATTTCACATATTTTAACAGCACGTCAATCATGGAGGAAAAGGTGCTCCTGCAGAGATGTATTTAATGCTGACACACTTTTATTTCAACTCAGACACGGGAGATTTGCTGATGTTGCATTATGGAGTAAGTAATAAAATGGGACGGGACATGCTGTTATAGGATCACAGGCAACGACAGGGTGAGGTGATGCGGTTAACACTCTCAATTTACCAATGAGTACGAGATTCTGTGTTATTGCTAGTATTAGAGACAAGCTGCAAGACAAGTTAGTTACTTTCTGTTAATGTGTTTACACTACATACATCCATATCATTACCTGCTTCTCCTATCTCACAAAGTCACATAAGCATTTCATAATAACAGAAAATGAGACTCTTCTAGTCCGATTCTTGCAAATTCAGCCTCTGAAGCATCTTAGCACAATGCTAAATAATCACCATGTCTCAGAACATTTCACCATTCTGACTAAACCTGTTCATGTAAAGCGTTTATCATACACATCCATGTGCATGTGGTTACTATAGAAACAATAATGTATTCAACAGAGAGGATTAATAAAAACCTGTGATTAGAGGTGACATTAGACATCATATCTTTCTCAGAGACATTTCTACCATACACAGTATGATCACGTAAAGATGCACCATCGACTGGCTGATCAGTCTCATATACATCTCATTCACTGCCGAAATCAGATGTATATGAGACTGATTAGATTAACACTCGTGCTCTACACAATAGTTCACATCATGTGACAGCAGCACAGAAAATGTAGACGTTCCATATCGTCAGCATGGATGTCCTTTAAAGTGAGCAAAGACAACAACGGGCTCACATTTTCCAAGACCTGTAAAGCCAAATTAAGCCGTAGGGGAACAACTTTGAAAACATTCAGAATGACAAATACAATAAGACACTTAAACCACCCTCACCATGCTGAATATATGAAGAAAACAGCAAAGGCCGAAAGACTAGAGCTGAAGTTAATGAGAGCACTGAGCTGGTCACATTATTATTATTTTTTAAAATAAAAATAGTTTTAATGTTGCATTAAAAAAAACTGTGGATAATGTTTACAAAACTAATGATTTTAAATATTTGTAATGTACATTTATATGTAAATTAAACAAATAAATAACAGACTCAGGAATTTGAAAAAAGTTAAAATATGCTGCCACAAGTTTAACATTTTATATTTTGAAGATTAATTAAAAAGTAATTATTAATTAATTATAAAATTCACACCATCTAGGCTGCTTGCAGTCATTTAATAAATTGTCATTTATTAAAGATAATTAATCATTTAAAAGGCACAATTTTCACAACAGCTCAGGAAACCTTACTAGGAATCAGGTATTTATCCTGGTATTAGTCTTGTAATCCTCAAAGCTACCTGTGATTTCTGACTATGGTTATATAAGAGACAATGTACGGAGCAGTCATGGCTCTACTTTATCTTGTCAGATTTTATTTTCCAATAATGCCAATAAAGTATATCTTCTATTTATAATCTATAATCTATCTAAAAAATATCGCTTTACTGATTTAAGGTTAAAAAAAAGTACAATCACTTCTACATACTCTGTTGTCCTCTTTAAACTAGCATATTTAGTCTCATAATTGACATCCAACTTTCCAACTATATTATATTAATATTACAGAAAGCTCCCATGGTGTTTTCTTATGAAGAGGCGTGTTTTGCCACAGGGTGTCCCCAATGAGCTGCCACTGTTCATCTGATCATTAAGGCAAACACAGTTTACTGGACTTCTGTCTGCAGATTTATATGACTGGACACAAGTACGCCAGAGTCTCTAATCAGAACTGCATTCATAGCAGTACAGAAATAAGTGGCAAAAGTGGCAAAAGTGATGGGATATGAATTACCATTGTGCAACATGGCATCAATTCCACAAATAGATGTCAGGAGGGATGCTGAGCCCTGCTATCTGGATATCTATCCACAGCTCAGTGGTATTTGTAGGTTTAGGTTCTTGGTTGAGAACAGACCTCTCCACCACATCCTATACATGCTTGATTAGGCTCATGTCAGATTAACATGCAGGCCACAACATTCATCAGAACTCTCCAGAATGCTCAATGAACCAATTTTGGAGCTCAGGCCTGGTGGCACAGTGCATTATCCTGCTGGAATGTCCCATTAATGACCTATAGATGGTCACCAAGCAATGAGACATATCAGTGTCCTGTTTAGGTGGACCAGCGGTCACTTCCCATGCCATGAGAACACACCTCACGCCAGTATAGAACCACCACCAGCCTTGAACTGTGTCTTGTTAACCACTGGGGTCCATGGATTTATGAGGTCTGCACCACACACAAACCTTAATATCAGGCTGAAAAATCAGGTACAACGCCACAGGTTGCCAGTCCTCTAGAATCCAGTTAGCAACCTCATGAAACCAGGAGAGGTACTGTGTCTGGTGTCATGGTGTTAACAAATGCACTTTGCTGGGTCTTTTGCTCCCATATCCCACAGAATCTAAAGAGCACTGCACTGCACTAGGATATGTGTATGAATTCTCTTGTATTAAATGTGTATGTGATTTCTACCCGAGTCATTTGTCTATTTGCACAGGCGCCACCGGTCACAAGCATTAAGCACCCGTGGGCAGCCGGTAATTGCCTTCTATGACGTATTCCCAGTACACGCAAAACACTGTGGCTGAGTGAATAATGAATGCTCGCACAACTTGGTAAATGGAGTCCTGTCCGCCTGACACCTATTAATATGCCTCAATCAAACTGAACAAGCTGGCCAGTGTTTAAGCTCACTTACAAGATAACACATCACATCTTCTACAGGTGTGGGCTCTCCTCAGCCTTTCTCCAAGGTAATTCATTCATAATAAATGCACACACTGCATACATTTCATGTTTGGCATGTCAGTGTAGATGTGTAACTGACCAATCAGAATGGAGAAGACGCAAAAGACGTGAGATTTATAGTGTATATAAGCAATGTATAACAATCCAGAAAATCATGAATCCTGAATCGACAGGGTGAGTCAAAACTCCCAGGACTTTTGACTCACCCGGTTACACAGAGACAAGGCTTCAGAATGGTACTGGGTTTGTTCAGCTGGATCCAATGTTTATGAACCCACATGACAATGTCTGGAGAAATGCAGTCACAGGCTTATACAGGGTGAGTCAAAAGTGCTGGGACTACTGACTCACCCTGTATTATTTATACATGAAAATGGAAAGGATTTGGAAATCATCTTGTATACTATAATAGTGAAGAATAGGGCTGAACTGTAAATGGAATACATTTTAGACACTGATACTAATAAAACTAATAAAACCACTTACTGTAAGAGTGACTATATAGTTACATCTGGTATAAAAGTGCAGTTATTTGAGACAAATAAGCCATTAGGATGAATAGTAGAGTAGTAAAGCAGGGAAAAGCGACCTGCCTGCTTTGTCCTGCACATGTAATGGAGATGAGTGACCTTCTGGCATTGAGCCTGCATGTACAGTGGACATGGCTTAGCCAGCTAGCTACTCTCTCTCTCACACACACACACACACACACACACACACACACACAGGCGTTTAATTCACTGTGCTGCATACACACTTCATAACCACTTCACCCGGTTCATTAGTATCAGATTTCCTCCGTTTCTTTAAGCTCAGCTCGATACTGGAGGTGAAGGTGAAGGGCTGGTGATAGCTTAGCCTAGCTTAGCTCAGCAGTGTCACTGCTAGTTATCTCTATGATGTACAAGCTAACGGTTAGCCTGCTCGCGCGAACCCGAAGCGGCCGTTTACACGCCTCACTTAAGTCAGTTTCCCTTTAAATGTAAAGGTAGAAATAATAAAGTGTGTGACTCATATACGGATAGAGAGGATGGAGAAAGTACTCACGGTTTAGCTGGGAGAAATGAGCAGGAGTGAGCCGCTGTGTGTGTATGAGTGTGTATGAGCTGCGCTCTGACCATCTCCACTTCAGGGACCGTCGCTATTACTCAAGGAGGCGGAGTCAAGAGCAACCAACCGTATCCCAAACGGCTTCCTGCTCCCTAAACAAGCCCACTACGACACCTATGACGTAATGGTGTTTCTTGTACAGTACGTAGTGCACCAGAATTACAGCAAGGCACTATTTAGGATTAAACCCAGTCCATATAGCCAGGTTCAGTTTACACAGTAAACTGGCAGTAATGAACCAGAGGCATTCATTACAGGTTTAATAGTTTTTCTTTAAGACAAAATATTTTAAAACTTTAGTAAAAATGACACATTTACAGATGAGTAATTACTATATACAAATCCTCATTAAAAACACTTACTCTTGTATTTAAGAAAAAAAAAAACATGCACTGAGCACATGACCCTCAGGGCCATGCTAGGGCAGCTGTAGGCTTTTATTTAAGGAACTTCTAAGGTTCGAGCCCCACAACCGCCCTGGTGCTAGGCACCTAGCCCCAGGCACCTAACCCCCAGCTGCTCCACAGGTGCAGCGGATAAGGGTTAAATGCACAGTGGTCAGAAGAGTAACATACTTTAACAACAGCAGCAGCAGCAGCCCAGATGTTGTAAGATTTAAGGAAGCCAAAATAAATATGATGCACCGTGGAGATGACCATGCAACCTTTACACATCACCAAACAAACAGCACACTGACCACAGACGTATAGAAGCTGAGCGTACATGTTTTATTTTTCTTGGCTTCAGCTAATGCATTAACAAAGATTTTCTCCCGTTTCCATGGCAATTTGGAAAACGGGATTTTTCCAGAAAAACTTGGACGCCACAAAGTGCTTAAAAAGAAAAAAAAAATTATATATAAATCATGGCTGATTATTGTACTTCCAGTGACTGTTAATGCAAAATGGCAGACACATAACACAACACACAGCTGAGTGAAAGTACACAGGATAGACTGCATACAGGTCACTGACCACACAAAGAAAAGCAGAACAATTACAAAAATATAATCAGCATCTACCATTCTTTTAGGATCGGACTGAAAAAGTGTAGACATCGTTGTGTTTGATGGAAGCGTGTCACCCTGGAATACAAGACGCAGGTCAGGACTGAAATTTAAATCAAACACTATCGGGCATGAGCATTGAACTCAGACACACTCTTACTGAACACACATGGAGGATCCATCTGCTCCACTGACACACACACACATACACTCAAAATGACATCATCCTGGCCAACAACTCAGCCTATAGACACAAACACACTGTGGGTGTTTATGGAAAAAATTAAAGAAATCAATAATTTATATTCTCAATTACAATAAATTAAAAAGGCAGATAGTGCCCAGAGATGGAAATGGAAAAAAATACAGAAATAACAGTACAGTATACCATAAGAGCTCGTGAAAAACAAAACAAAACCTTAAATATGATACCTTTTTTGTGCTTGCAGACATTTGCATTCATAGGAAACAAACACAAGCGATCATGTCTGAAACTGAGGCAGACAGAGGAACAGTACTACAGAACTTACAAGGAATAAAGCATATAGTTATTATTATTATTATTGTTATTATTATTATGAATGCAGACTCAGTCACAGTAAATAACATGACAGTTTGTATCAAATGGAAAAAGAACAAAGCAACAACCCAAAACAGGAATTAAAGATTTACATATAGGCAATTTACACATTGTCTATTTAATACAAATATAAAAGCAAGATGCAGGTACTTTAAGATTAAAATATACGTTCCTTTAAACATGTCCATGTTTTACTTTAACAGCTACAAAACCACAGTCACGGCCTCAGAGTGTCTTCATCTGAGGATGTCAAATAGTCAAACGGTTCATGACACATAGGTCATGTATGAAAAGGTGGTTTTGAAAAAGGTTAGCAACAAAGTAAAGAACAAAAAAAAAAACAAACAAATAATCAACCATCCAAAAAAAAAAAAAAAGATAAACAAATTTAAGTGCTTAATTTTCCATAATCAAAAAAAATCCCTTATGTGTAATGCCATAAACATTAGTCCTTCAAAAAAAAAAAAAAAAAAAAAACACACAAAGGCATAACTGCTGCCAATCCGTGAACCACAAGCCTGCAGTACATTCAAATCTTTTAACATATAAAACGTTCAAGTACTTTCTCTCTTCTTTTTTCTCTAATAGTTGCTTTATTTTGGCTCACAGTCTCCCCTCAGGAGCATGATACCATTTATTTATCTCCTGTAGCTCAGGTTCAAGTCTCACTTTCCTCAATTCCACCTCTCCTCTGAGGAAGTGTGTGTGTGTGTGTGTGTGTGTGTGTGTGTGTGTATATATGTGTATGTATGTGTATGTGTGTGTGTTCTGACGCCCTCATGTGGATGAGGAGCACAATGCGATCTGCTGCACTGTTCCCAGGTCTGTCAGTAGCTGTCTGATGCGGTGCTTAAGCTGGGGGAGACGAGCCAGTGGATCTGGAGGCTCCAGCTCACCCGTGTAATCCAGCCAACTTTCTAAAACTGAAGGAACACAGACAAAGGTACGTTTCATCCATGTGCCATAGAGCAATTGATCTAAATAAATAAATATAAAGTGGGGGAAAGAAAATGGCATGCAATCCTATCAGTAATGGAGACGATTCATAAATGATTATACAACCACAAGCATTAGTCGAATACAGTCATGACCCAAACCCACATAATATCATACTAAAGAGTCCGCTTAAAAAGTACACCAGTGCTGAATTCTGCCATATTTTGATAGCGTATTTTTTGCGTTTGAGCAGGTAATTAACTATCTGAAAAAAAAACCCTGATGTGAAATCAGGTAAGCTGGATCTAAAGTAGCCGTCACCTCATAGCGAAGAGCCTGGGACTGACTCCCCAGCCAGGCAGCCGGGGTCCTTTCTGTGTGGAGTTTTACAAGTTATAACAGTGTCTGTGTGGGTTTCCTTCAGGAGCACCAGCTTCCTTCCACAGTCCAAAGACATGCAGTAAGGAGAACGAGATATTGAACTGGTGCAAGTGTAAGTGTGTGTCAGCCCTGTGATGAACTGGCAACCTGTCCAAGTTTGATTCCCTGCCTGTAGCCCAGCGAGCACTGGGATAGATTCCAAGAACCTCTAAGTAGCTTAGATAATGAATGACATAGATGGGAAATCAAGTAGATGTTTTAAGTAACGGCCAAAAGATCCGTTTTAGGATTAATACTCATCACACTGTATGAGATGACCCCAATCAAATGTTGGCTACATTTAATACAACAGAGAAACATAAATGTCATGTGGGGTTGGTTCAATACTCACCATCCAGCTCCCTTTCTATAAGGTCCATCCTGTGGCTGACTTCGTCCTGTACAGCTTCGATGTGCTCCAGCAGGTTCAGCTGCCACTGCTGGTGTAACAGGAGGTCAGGGTCAGGTTTGCAGTCAAAGGTCACCGGGTCAGGCTCCTCTTCTTTAACCTGGGCCCCACAGCTGTTCTCTCTTTCAGCCGCCGCCAGCAGCTTCATGCGACACTCCAGCTCCTAATAACAATTATCAACATTCGATTAGCATGCTCCAGGCCTGGTCCAGGTGTTGATCTAAAGCTGTTCTGTCCCATTATAAAGAAGGGTTTTATCTGGGAGGTGAATCACAAACATGAATCAGCAAAGAAGTTGGATTTTAAGATATTAGAGGCATCATTATGAAAGACAGCAAGAAGTGAAAACAGCCAACTGTTCAAGGCTCCCTTTTAGCCATTCTCATTTCTAATGATCTCCAAGAAGAAGATTGTTCTTCCTGTCTGATCCTAACTTGGAATGGGTTTAAGCATGTTCTTTAACTACTCTTAGTCAGCTAGCCGCAGATAATCAAATCAACCCTAAACACATCAGTAAGAGTGCACTGTTAGACCACCTTGGCGTTGGTCAGCTGCAGCTTGCGCGTCTCGAGCTCCAGAAGCTCCTCGGTGCTGCGTGTCTCCACCACGAGCCTCTGTGCCAGTGCTGGGTAATATGCATGTGGCTTTTGGTAGCAGTGCTCGCTGCTGATGTAAGACGTCTGGAAGGAGCAGGCAGGAGGCACGGGCTGTTTGGAATTGACCTGATCGCAGTCTGTAAAGTCCGCTGCACGAGGGGAGGAAGGAGAGGGCGTGGTCATGCCAGAATGCCCCGTCCCCTTCCTGAATGTACCGTCAGAATGCTTCCAGGGCTGCCGCCACAGTTTCAGGTCTGGGTGAGCCTGAGCCCTATCGGACAAAAAAAAACAAACAAACATGCAATACGAATGATTTCAGAGCTGTTTATACAGACAGAAGGCATTAAATGTGTGTATGTGTGGTCAGGTTTATTAGCGCTGTTCAAGTTGGCACTAAGTGTCAATGGCTGAAAGGTACGACCTGCATATCATTAAAACACAGGTGCCGACATCTCTAACAATAACATCTAAGCAGGCAACGAGGGGGGAAAAATATCTTTTAAATGTAAACCCCCCAGCAAATGTTTTCCAGATGTTCACCAAGACAACAGAGAAGCATAAGACTAGTGTGATCTGTGTTTATTAAGCAGCTCTACATTTTTATAGTCCTTAACCCTTAATGTTTCTTTAGTGCCCCCAAAAGCTCTTTTCCTGCATCCCTTTTCCCTAAGAGAACTGACTTTTCTGCTGGATTTTTTAAAGAGAAATATTAAAATGAGAAACGTATATGAAACTATGCATCTTAAATGGTGGGGCAGTGGGTAGCACTGTTCTCTCAGAGCCAGAAGGTGCCGCTCTGAGGCCAGTTGAATCCGCAGGGTTTCCCCCACAGGCTCTGGTTTCCTCCCACAGTCCAGACAAATGAAATCAGACGAACTGCCCCAAAGCTTGAGCATTTGATTTTAGTTTATTTTATTTGTTAGTACAATTGTTCTCTTTTAAACACAAGCAAAATGAAAAATTGTAAATCAGTGTGGAATAGCTGGCATTCACCACAGAATCTATCCTTATCTCTTTCCACCAGGAAGTAACAAATATTCTTGTCAAGAGGAATTTCTTGTACAACCCTGAGTTGGTAAATTTAAATAAATAAATAAATAAATAAATAAATAAACAAACAAACACAATCACTATTTTGAACCTACTGCAGTATGCTCATTTTGAGCTGGAGGCCGTTGAGCACTTCAAACACACGGTGCACGTCACCCAGGAGCTGGTGTGTGGCCGTCATTTTCTTGCCGTTCTGATGCGAGTAGTTTTCTTCTAAGAAGGGCAGGCCGTACATGTGACCGCTGCTGAGCCAGTCCTTATCGTACCAGTAGCGCTGACTCTGCCTCTGAGCTAAACACAACGCATTCAGAAAGAAAAAGATCAGATCTGACATGGCTATAAATATCATAACTGGTATCAGGCATCACCTGACAAAAGGAAGGGTTCATTACGGATAAGACAAACATATGTGATGCAACACTACAATGCAGACTGTGATTATAAGATATCCAATATCAATCCCGAGCATAAATAATACATTTAGTCCTGCACCACTGGACAGAAATAAAACTCATTTCATGGCCGTCACTGAGGCCTCTCTGAGTGGAGATTAAGCGAGCTCACCAGGAGGGTCCCTGCAGATGTAGCAGCTGTAGGTGTCAGGGACGCTGTCTTCATACAGGCCCATGCATGTGCCATGTTGCCAGCATAAACACTCATCACACTGAAGAGCAAAATAAAAAAACAATGTGGTTACTACTCATACACACTCGCAGAGATTTCAGTGTAAACAGCAACGCAATAAAAATGTTTTTATGTTCTTAAATACTTTAAGAGCGATTAATTGGGCAAATGTATACTATATGGCCAAAAGTATGTGGACATCTGACCATCACACCCATGTGTGACCACCTGACCATCACACACAACTACCCCCAAGATTCAGAAGACACGGTCTGCCAAGGCTGGTGATCTGTACAGAGCCCTGATCTCAACCCTAACTGAACACCTTCGGGTCAGCCTCATCACCTGACATTGGTGCCTGACCTCACTAATGCTCTTATGATCATAAATCAACATAGCAAAATCGAAAGGAAAGCCTTCTCAGAAGAGTGGAGGTTATTATAACAGTAAACAGGAAGGATTCGGTATGGAATGGGAAGTGTAACAGGCATACACAGGTGTGACTGTCAGGTGTCCACAAACTTTTGGACATACATTATTGTTTCAGAGTGTATCTGTGAAAATGAGTGTCTTCATGATTACACAAAATGCAGTATGTTTACCTCACTGCTTTGTGCTATAAGAGCTCATTGCAGGGCTCATGGCCACTTCATTACATGGCCATAATGTAGGCTAGGCTTGTGCTAGGAGTTCAGTACATGGTTTTGGTTTTGGGTGAGGACAGAGATGACAGAAAAGAGGACTTCCTGAATCTCTACGCTGAAGAAATATTTATTAATATGTATATTAAGCGGTGATGTATATTACCTGGGGCTATTACTACCTAACCCTAATCCACAAGTCATTTAACACCTAAAGCTAGACTGCTAATAATTATATAAATCACCGTCCACATGTAAAAACAACTGAACACGGCTTTAATCTATTGTATTACTTGGTTAAAAGATTTCACCCTCTTTCAAGTTTTTTTTAAATCTTGTCTGAACATTTTTATAATTATGGGGCGTGTTACGCTTCTTCTTATCATTACATGTCAAACATAATATCAAAATAAGCCATACACATTGCAGACACTCTTTACAAACCTAAATACATCTATTTATCTACAGAACACTGTGGCTGAGTGTTTTACAGAGTGTGTATAATAACAGATTATATATTTACATACAGTATTTATTATCTAGCTTCATAAACAAACATTACATTGATTTGTCAGTATTTAGTTTAGCTATTGTGAGGAGGAGACTACATGTTCCATGATAAAATATCCGACATTACACATAATAAATTTCCTTATAGTCCATCACTAGTTAGATACATTGTTTTAACCACTACACTTTTTTTAAACCACTTTATCGCTGTGGTTCGGCGGTTCAGCGGCCCTGCTGCGGGATGCATCTTGCTTTCGATTAAAAGTCATTCCACAACATTTAGTCGTACTCTGTAAATCAGTCATTTCCACTACTGTTGACTGAAATGTAGGATCTTGGTCTCATTCGTTCTGAACGATATAGAACTAAGGTGAACGAGGACCGTATTCGCTTTTGAGTGCAAGTCATACTGCGAGCGGTCCTGAAAAAGAGAATGCATCTCACAGCAGGGGGGTGGAATTCGGCACAACACCGGAACTATCCGTTTTATAAACAAATAATAACAGTGGTGATGACAAAAACAAGGTCAACACTGCGGTAGGCATCACATAACCACAGTACTATGGTAATCTCACAGCCCTAGTAGCGTTGCTACTAAATGGTATGTCTTAAATACCGTTAAAATGGTATTAAAAGGTAAATACCTTGACCATAACCATGTTTACCATGTTTGGATCATCACCAAAATGCAATCAGTTGAACTAGTGATTGCAAGAATGAATATCTACTGCAAAAATGTGACACCAGCAGATTGATGAGCAAATGGACAAAAAAAAGGAGCCTGAGTTCCTGAACTTGAATATGTATGTAACAGCAAGAAGGCTACTGACAAAAAAACATTCAGAGACATTTGACCTTGCTGTGACCCTGACCCTAAGTTTATTAAGTCAAATATATATTTAGGATACATGGACAACCCTAAAAACGTAATTTCTCCAGCACCTAGGGTCAAAGCCATTAAAAAGGGCTGGAAACATGACTGAAAATGAAAGGAGGGAGGAGGACGTAGTGACATTTCTGTCTGCCTTCCACCGAATATACGCCTCAGTCAGGACAATAAGCCATGATGTCCCTTTCGGACTCTCCTGTATGTACAAAGTTGACGCTAGTCTAGAACAACGCTTTGTTTTGGGCAAAGCAAGCCCACCTGGATCATGAAGTCGTTCTCCTCCTGCACCTCGCACACACAGCGCACTATCTCTGAGTCATGACCCACCGTCTCCACCCCCTGCTCAGAGAATGGCGTGTTGAGATCGAGCCCCGTCTCCGACTCCTCCTCGCTCCACAGAGGGCTGTCTGTTGACCAGTCACTGCCGCTGTCTTCACCTGCAGCACAGGAAAGCAGAGGTCAAGAAATTTGCTTGACCTTACAAACACACTCACACACGCATACTGTGTGTACATATACATACATATACACACACACAACCTGACAACAAAGGACAAGAGGAAAGCTGAGACTAAAAGCAGACTAGGAAGCGGAGAGGAAGCCTGGATGAAAAAGGGCCCATGTGTTTGATACCCACCATCATCAAACTCTGTTTCAGCGCTGTGTGCAGCGTAGGTGCTGTGTTTGTGGGAGAGGGGCATTTTGAGTGGCATTTTTGGGGTGGAGGGGTATGAGCTAAAGCCACTGCTCTTATCACAGCTGTGAGAGTCTGTCAGAGGAAGGGAGAGCAGATGCCAGACAATGTTAGGACATACGAAACACACACACACACACGCACACACGCACACAGAGCAGCTTGCTAGCCATGAGGAATTCATGGGCGACACTGGCATCTCTAGGCGTCTATAAAGATCCTAATGTTTATTATGTTCACAGCATTCAGCAAAGGTAATGAGGCAAGTGATAGAAGCTCTGCCTATAAAGCGAGAGAAGTTAGCAGGAGGAGGGCTTTGTGTAGTACAGTACTCTGGAGCGCTGTCCTGCTGAGAAACAAACATCATGAGTTAAAATCATCCAGATCAACTGCAGTCTTTTCCCAACTCATGATCATGAAGCATGCGACACGAATGCCAATGAAAAGCTAGAAAAAGCAGGAGACGAGAGAAAACCTGCCCTGAGGTTTAGTCTAACGGCAGTGTGTCTCATGAAGGGCCTTACTGCTTGTACAAGACATTACTGGACCGTGACATATTTGGGAATTTGATTTACATATGCTAATCCCACTGTGTTCCCCATACATTTTGTTGTGATATAATTTATAAACCGATCAGCCATAGCATTAAACCCTCCTTTGAACACAGCCATCAAAACATCCCTGACCTATCGAGGTACTGACTCGACACGGCCTGTGAAAATGCTCTGTGGTGTCTGGCATTAAGACATTAGCAACGGATCCTTCTGTGGATGCTGTGTAGGATCGGGACCAGGTGGGCTTGCAGTCACACGCCAAGCACATCAGTGAGCCCTGGGCACCTTTGACCTGTCGACGGTGCACCAGTTGTCCTTCCTTGGACCACTTTTGGTAGGTTGTAACAAATACAAGGCCTGCTTTTTGGACATGCACTGACTGAGTTGTCCAGACATCACAATCTGGCCTGTGTCCAAGTCTCTCGAATTCTAGCATCCATTCCTCCTACCTCAAAACACATCAAATTTGAGAACTGACTGTTCACTTGCTGCCTAATATATCACATCCCTTGACCGGGGCCATTGGTACTCTATAATTACGGCTCCTTTCAGTGGTTTTAATGTTATGGCTGATGTGTGGTCCATACTGACTATATGTTTAAAAAAATTAAATAAATGGCATGATCATCACAGACAGCAGACAATATGTCTCAGATGTGCGTGTGTGTGTGTGTGTGCGCGCGTGTCCAACAGGCCTGTAGAACAGACAAGCATGTGAACCCAGTGGAAATATTAAACCACATGTCCAACTGTCTTACCTGACTTGGACCTCCTTTTCTTCCTTTTCTTCTTCTTTGGCTTGATGCAGAAGTCCCTCTGCTTCTTCTCTCTCCTCTTCTCTCGCTCTGTACCCAATTCCACCCCCCCAAAAACATGTAAATTAGAAATATCTAAGCTGCAATATCTTTCATTTACAGCAGGAGTATTTCATGTGCAGCAGCAGAAGCGAAGGGGACGCACTCCCATACCTGTTTCCATGGTGACCCAGTCTCTGTCGTCATGGAGCGCACGGTTGGTGTGCTGGTTCTCTTTGCTCCTCTCGCAGTGGGAGGAGCTGCGCTGACGATGCACACCGTTGGCAGTATGGGGTGACGGGGTGTGACTGGATTTACTGTCACTCAGCAGGGACGGAGTGTCTGCGTACGGGAGAGAGAGACAGAATGAGATGCACACACACACACACACATTTCTCCCCAAGATATTAGACAGACAAAAGAGACACCATTTGTTATGGACATTTAATGTTCGTAATAGTAAAATAAAATGATGTTTTATTATGATTAACTAAAAGCATTCTCCACAACATTCTCCCCCACTGCGTGTTTACCTAGTGATGCAGAAACGGTGCGGCGTCTGCGGCGAGTCTCAGAGGTGTGCGTGTGGCTCTCCTGGGCCTGAGGTTCAGAGGGGTGTGTGTGAGCGCTGTGTGAAGAGCACAGCTCACTCTCAGAGTGGTAGTACTTCATGTGATAGTGCAGCAGAGACGCCTTGCGGAAGGACTTGGTGCAGCCTGGCACCTGGCACTTGAACGGGTTATGGTCCAGTTCGATAGACAGGATGGGTGGCGGCTGGTTCTTGATGACTCTGTATACTGTGGGGAAGACATGTGACAGAAACGTGGGGGGACGTTAGGGGTGGGAATCGGCGCATTGATTACAGATGCTAAATACTATAGACTCCACCTCTCTCTGTGCACACAGGGCGATCAGAAGCCTTTGTATGTAGGCTTGTGGTGGTGTTCAGTGACGTGTAAATAATTGACTGAGAGTTACACCTACTGGCCAGGCATACATACTACAGCGTTCTCACTTGTTTTTGTAAATTCAGTTGGACAAGAATAAATTCAACATAGTTTCATATAGATGCGAAACGTTTTAAAAACACAAACGGACAAACAATTTACAAAATATTCTAGTGTCATGTGGATGGGGCCTGTTTGTGTCCATGGGGTCTGTTTCAAAACCTAGTGAGCTCCCTACATAGACAGCATTTTACATTATCCTATTTAAGCTCCCGAATAGAAGGCTGTCTTACTGAGATACTTTATTCTGACGCTTTATTCTAAAAAAACGCTCTGTGCGCAATGAAGGCAAATTTCAGCATTCGACTTTTTTCACAAAAAACATCTAATAAGGCAGACAGGCAATTATCAGACTGTGGAGCAACGAGCAGCACGACCGGTGAAATGATTTTCAACTGTAAATCATTCCCATTAATTTTTTATTACGATGCACAAATGTAATTTATTTGCAACTTTGAGTTTATCAGTGACAATTTAACCACTTTCAGTACCCAGACAGAGATGTTAGTGGCTCTGTCGCCTCAGCTTGTTGGTGTAAAGACCTGTGGCTGACTCTGTTAGCCTAGTAAATGAATCACTGCCTAACTAGAGCATCTCAGAGTGCAATGTCAGAGACCTCTCTCCTCTCAGGCAGCTGCCTAGGTAGGCAGCACACTCGGTAGAGACAGACCTCATGTTTTAGTGCTCGGATTTCAGTGGTTGCTGTAAATATCTGTGTTTAGATGAAAGCACTCGTTAAAACTGTTTCCTATAAAACCTTCTTCTAGAAGCTTGGCTGGTTTTACATTCCGAAGTACAACTGATGTGGCACAAGAATAGATTATCAAGCTTTGCTTTTAATAAGCACATCTGGAGAGGTTTTTGGCACAGGAGAGGCAGTTCAACTCGTCTGTTAACAAAATTACCATTTACCTCTTTTTACACTCAGTAACGGCTCACAAACATTATGTTGCTATGGTAATGCCGACACCAAAACCTGACGCTTATATGCGGTACAGCTGACTATAGATGTCCCAGATAAACAGATCATAATGACAGTTGACACTAATAGCACTGCTGTGTATGAACGCTGTGTCCCAGGGTGGTGGCACTGTTGTGAAATGTCCACTACATCCACACAGTTCATGTGTAATAGACAGAGAGCAGAGAGAATGAAAGAGGGATAGATGTTTGAGGGCACTTACATGGTTCCCTGCTGTACTTATTGGTGGTTGGGAGGTGGACTTGTCGCTGCAGCAGTGTGGCTGCGGGAAATGAGGGAAAGGGAAGTGAGCGTATATACAGAATAATAAATCTAATAAGCACAGGTTAATCATTTTGAGTGTGGAAACTGTGCATACATGAATATAGACATTCTGATCATTTAGAATGGGGGTTATTTATTCCACAGTTTATTTAATTATAATGTATTAATATTAATTATGATGATGATTCTTATTTTTATAGTAATAATAATAATAATAATAATAATAAGTTGAATTATTATAATTAAGTTAATCACAAGTTATTTAACAGAAACAACGTACAGAGATCAGAAGTAGATGGGGTCTGTACAACAGGGTTCTCCAGAAGGCCTGTCTTGCAGAGACCATCCTTATCACTTAAGGTTTCTGGGACAGAATCTGATCTAGCAGGTCTTATCTGGGATCGACTGTTTCTGTCTGGATGAGTGGAAAACAATTTATTACAGTTATGCTCTTTTTGGGCAGTGGGCCAATTGTGACAGGACACGAGCACACACATACACTAAGACAGAGACAGAGACAAAAGAGAAAAAAAAAAAAAAAAAAAAAAAAGTGAGACACTGCATGTGTGGACCTGTAGTATTGGCTCGACTCCTCTTGGATGGAGGAGTTTGTCCGGTGGACGCACGTCTTTTCCTCAGCTCTGGAACGCCGGCCCTTTCTGTGTCTTTTCCTGGAAAAGTCAGTCACACAAGCCAGCAATGTCAGCATGACACAACAAAAAAACAAGATCTACTAACATCTGTATCTGGAGCCGATCCACTAAAAGCTGGCATAGCAACGGAGATAAAAAAATAAACGTTACTCAATCTTTTTAAATCACATGGGTGTTTCCCAACAGCAGTTTCTCCTGTGGATCAGGAGGTTTAGCATGAGTTCAATGGGAAATGGGAAACGTGTGTAGAGAAGCTCAGGTTACAGTCTAGTAGTCACAGAAAGGCTGTTTCTAAAAGGGAAGAGACCCAGTATAAGAGCTATGCTAACCCAGCTTGGACCTAAAAGAGTGAGCAGAGTGTTGCGTCATCGTCCCACACCTAACAAAATGCCTGCTCTGTTCACCTACCATGTCTGAGAAAATACCCCAAGCCTGATCATTGATGTTAACCAGTTGAATTCTGTAATGCATGTGCGCCAAGGGCAACAATTTGGCATGGGATTAGAAACTTTAATTAAAGCAACAAAAAAAAACCACTTTTCTTCCACCAACAATTTAGGAATGTTTTAGAATTTCCCCAATATTTTAAAGATCTCCATTACAAATTACTCGAGCTGAATCAATTTGCTTGCGAGTCGGCTGTATTGTTTCGATTTTAATTCTTGCCGAGCTCTACCACATAAACCTGTTTTTCAATCACCCACCCATTGGCTGACTCAGTACTGCAGATTAACATATAATTATTAACATATAACTAAATCTAAACTTTGTTTGATAAACCAAGTGTGATAGCCAGTTACATGACCAAACCCTCTCTCCTACGTACTAGTTACAGCAGGGCGATCACATTAACATTCAGTAAAAGTCAGCACACTCAGAGGGATGTGCATCAACTCAGCCTTACCCTCCACTACTTTGCCTCTTGTTCTCCTGTTCTGACCCGGACTGGCATCTTGATCTTTCTCATCTTTTTCTTGTCCCTCTCCACAGCTCTCATGGGCGCCGTTCTGAAGTGGTCCAACTTTCACCTCCTCTACTTCTTCTCCTCCATTCATCTCCGTCGCTTCTCCTCCTCCTCCATTCTCCAGTGCTTCTGTCTTTATCTCTTCACTACATGGTATTTGCTCCTCTGCTTTGTGTCCATTTGCCATCTCAGACTGTTCTTTTGCAGGCAGGATGGTGTCCTGAGGCTTGCTACACTCGTCTGCCACTTTGGAGTCTTCTTCCTCTGATTCTGTCTCACCATCCTGATGGTTCCTTCCGTTCTCTTTGGTCTTGCAGTTTTTTCCTGCTGTTCGCTTTCGGCTTGGCTGCCCTGGCTTGTTGCTTGTGTTCTGTGGGTTGTAAAAATATGAGGGATTTCACCTGAGCTGACGGAAGAATCTTAGGATCACCTTTATAAATAAGATATCTACAACATTAGGAAGGAGTAAATTCTTACCTCCTTTCTGAAAGGCTTAATTTTCATCCCTTTCACAGTCTTAACAACGCCATCAAAAAACTTCACTGTGTAAAAATCTGTAACAAGACAAAAAAAACAGCACCCTATTAAAGATAATGAAGTAATAAATATATCATAAATAATCATTTATTATTAGTATTTTATTGCAACATGTTATTAATTTGAGGGAAAAGATGATGTGTTTCAGAAATATAAATATTATAAATTAAGATAATCATATTTATGACATGTAGTCTTAAAAAGCATTACATTACATTAAATACATTTATAAATCCATTTTTAATAATAATAATTAATTCATCATCATTTATCCACCACAATCAGGACAGACAGTATCAGAATTACACCTTCACATGAGTATAAACCATCCACAATCACTGACCGTCTTTGTCACGGGACAGGATCTTAGCCGGATAGTAGCGACAATCTGACCAGCTGGCCAAAACTTTCTGGTTTATTTGAAAACCCTGCCAGAAAAAACCCAAACACAATAATGAGCAATGATTTGCAGATGACGAAAGGGAAAAACACTTGTTTTAAAAGAGTAATTTGCAGGAACTTGTTCTATGTAGGTAGTCACCGGGGCCATGTTGTGCTCCTGCAGGCCTTGTCTCCGTAACTGGATTCGTTCCACGGGTCGAAGGTAAGGGCTGCTCCAGTCGAACCACTCGTCATACCGATGACTCCACTGTTTGTAGTGAATCAGGACCTTCTCATCCTCATAGTCAATCTTCTCAATGGTCGCAGCATACCTGATCATTTAAAATAGAATACAGTGGTTTCATGTTAGACTAGCAGGCGTCGTATGAATGTTTCAACACAAGAATGAACCTTTATCCTAGGTGGACAGACTTGGTGTTAGTATTAGTGTCTGATTGTTAATCAGCTTGGAGGGGGTGTCAGCTACTTTCCTTCAAGCAAAGCTTCTGTTTGGAAATTTAGTTAGCTAGCTAGCTTTGTTCTGGGATGATCATTTTTATTTTATTTAGGGTTAAATATTCACACAATGCTGGCTAATTTGTGTCTGGTTTTTACCCAATTTGAAGCACACTACCCAGTGTGTCATTCTCTTCAGAAAAAACAAACAAACCTGTAAATAGTAGCAACTATGACTAGCATTTTAGCTAAAGCTGGAGATGGAGAATAAGTAATAATAGTTTCGCACCAGTAAGATGGGAAAAAAAAAAATAATAATAATAATAAAAATTCAAACAACACTTTAAAAAAATAAAGGAAATAAACTAGAGATGCATGAATACCAATACTGGTATTCAGGTATCGGCCCGATAACGTCTTCATGTACTCGTAATCGCAAACGAGGCTCTGATACATTGTGGCTAGTACAGGTTGCAGTGCTAATGCCTCAAAGTGTCTGCCATCTGGAATTATTTCACAATGAGTGATGTGGACCCAAGCAAAGCAGATTGCAAACTGTGCTCTATGAACAGTGGCAGACTTAGACATGTGCAGCCTCCAAGCTGCAAGGGGGCGGCGTTGAGGACAAAAAAAGGACGGCAATATTTGTGCATCACGTCACTAATTAATACAATTAATAGATGTATGTGAACAAGGTGTTTTGGAGCGGAGCCCTGTGTCATCATGTTCATAACAGTCATACAGATCCCCTGTGCCTATTCTCCTGTCACTTAACACCACATGTTCCTCTTTACGTTATAACCACACTTCACACTCTGTCTGATTTAGAGTATAGATAATCCACTTCACTGATCATCTACTAATTAACTTGGTGCTTTGATTGCTTTAACTTTGATAAAACACTGTAACAAAACACTGATATGTTTACAGTGCAGTCCAGCGCCTACGTCTGTATTCACACACACAATGAAAAACAGGAGAGGGAAGGGGAGGGGGGGGGGGTGAAGTACTGTCTCAACACTGGAAGCCTGATACAGAATGAGGAGAGCAGGTGAATCAGGTGGACCAGGTCCATCTGTGTCTAATAGTACACTTCTAACTGTACACTAATAAAACTAGAAGAAAAACAGACAGTGACACTGTGACAAAAAATCGGCAAGTACAAAAATACAGATAATTGGTTGAGGAAAAAAAAAAAAAAAAGGTATTTATGCATCCCACAGCACTTGTGTTTGAGAGGGTGGGGTGGGGTGGGGGCACCTGTAAACTACTCTACAAAATAATTTTACCGTATTTACTGCTACTAATGAAATGGTTATATCTTTTTTAATCTTCCCAATATGTTATTACTATATATAGACACAGATCACCAAGAGGAGAAGACCTGAGACTTCGCCGGATCTGGAAAGATTCTGTAGTGCGGTTCAGTCAAAGTCAGGTTGCTAAATCCACTTAATACAGAAGTGCCAGTGAGATGTATTGTTATATGGACTTTTATATGGATTTTTAACTTGCCAGACTTTATGACAACCATTTTGCAATTTCATCCACCTGTCCATCCATCTAATATATAAATATTATATAATTAGTTGGTTAGTTAGGTTAAGGACTCATTACATTTTCCCATTTGTGAATGTTCACTGTTAAAGAATTAAACATGATCTTTCACTTTCTGTGTGAACTGTTTAAAAACCAGTTGACTTTCCCCTGAATGAAAACCGAGTCGGACTAGAAGCCAGGGGCTATGCTGGTGGAGACTGCTGAACAAAGCAAAGAGCTCCTGCAGCTGTGTTTGGCTTGAGCGTTCTAAAGGGCTGAAAGCAGAGAAGGAGGGAAGTCAAGGCTGCCAAGTCAGAAGAAGAACGAAATGAAAGAGAAAGGGAACACTGACCAGTTCTTCAGACTGTCCCGGGCCTCCAGTGGCGCCCCCACCTCAAACGTGATCCCTTGCCGGTGAGGAGGCGTCTTAGTCATGCTGTGTACTTCACACCAACCTTCAGAAAACAACAAGGCTTCAATTAGCTAGGCCTGGTTTCATATAACAGTGCAAATTCAGCTGGCGTACATTGTGGTACTTACAAACATGACCTCATGTATTTATACACAAACAACAAACTAAATCCTCCAAAATATGAGTGATTTAATAATAACAACAACAACGACTTCTTTAAAACTACAACGGCATGGGCCTTAAACCAACCCCAAGCAATGTGTGTTTCACCTGTAGATATATCGCTAAGTCAGGACTCAAATCATTCTGGCCACAAAACAGCGTTTAACACTCCTTTTATGATGTTCAGTAAAATCTCCATGATTATGTGTGGTGTGGTACTGACAGTAAGTTCTTAATTAAAGGGATGCTCAAGTCATTAACACAGGGCACAAGACACAAAGGAAGATCAGGCTCATGTGCACCCCCTAGTGGCAAGCCAGCATTTCCCTAAGCAACTCTACTGACAAACCCTTAGCTCCAAATCTCATCATCAGGGTGGATATCCTAAATCTATTACCCAAAATTAAATACAGAGTGGAGGAGAGGAGGGGGTGGAGAACACAACAGCCTGTTACAGGCAATCTAACATGATTCATTCAGTATGAACTGTTATGAAACAATGGCGTCTACATTGTAGAGTCCATAATGTTTAATAATGTGTCGTTGTAATTTCTGGGAAGGGAAGTTCAGAGGGTTTTTAATAACCTGATAGCTGGAAAAAGCTTTCTGCTCTGTCTGATTACAGAGGATGGCAAAATGTAAAAGTGGATTACTGAGTACTGATGACACACACACATATATATATATATATATATATATACACACACACACACACACACACACACACACACACACACATCTTGGAGAATCTGCAACAGTTTCTGGAGGGACTGACTGTCACACTTGCTTCTTCCTTCATTATGTTTTTTTTTATATTTTATATAATAAGCTGCTTTCTTTACTGACATACTACTACTACTACTACTACTACTACTACTACTAATAATAATAATAATAATAATAATAATAATCATCATCATCATCTTTGGAAATCTTATTTCTTATGTTTTTATACTGACTCAATAATGCAGAATTTATAAATGAATTAATGAATTGGGGAGGGGTTAAAATCTCAGAAGCACACAACATGCAATTGTTTTTGCTTTGATTAAATATTAAATACCTAACTGTGTTTCTGAACCTGTACTTCTCTTTACTTTAAACCTCAGTGAGTGATTCTGAGAGTG
>JAOVVF010000018.1:12067485-12079433 GCA_028565595.1 Duopalatinus emarginatus
GACCCTTTTCATTATTTCTGTAAAGCTGCTTTGGGACAATGTCCATTGTTAAAAGCGCTATATAAATAAAACTGAATAGAATTAAATTAAGACATACTGAGCTTCAAAAATCCCACTACAGTGTGAAAGTTTGGCTGTTATGGGCTGTTATGGGATTGCTTGGATCTGTAATGCCTATAGAGGTTAATGTGTAGATGACTGTTAGGGGTCACTAGGATTTCACCATAAGATGAAAGATAAAGGCTCAGAATAATGTGTAGACTGGCCTAAAGTCTTCTTCATCCATAACATAGGAGGTGAATCCTTAGTCTCAGAACTGTGGTTCTTCCCTGTTAGTTTCACTGATATTCCTGAACGAGATGCCTTACAGATGGTGGATTACTTAATAATACATCTTCCAGTATTAAATGGAATGGATTATTATCACTCTTTGGATTATCACTCAAAAAACAAGGAAAACATTTTGGGCCAAAGGAAACTTAATCTCAAAATTATGTAATAAATAAATAAATAAGTAATAATAATGTTGTGTAAAAGCTGGGGGATGAGATAAGCAGTCACAAAGGTCCTGTGGTCTTACGCAATGAAAGTAGGTGAAGATTACAAAGAATAAGATGCTTCTGTTCTTGAGCCTTGTGTTGGTGTATTAGTGCTGTGTGAAGAAAACAAACATATCACATGATAACAACTTTAAAAAGGGTTTTTAGTATGAAGATATGAAGATTGCAGATTAAAATGATACACTATTATAATTTTCTGGATCACTGACTGCTTGATATTCAGACTCAAGGCATTTGTGACAAAAACTGGTGAACAGCAGGGGCTCCACAGAGGTTCCACAGAGATCCTCACTCCTTTCCTGTTCTCAGATTTCCAGTATAACCTGGATGGGTGTTGGCTACAGAAAAAGTCTGAGTGTACACTGGCCTTGTGGAAGTGATGAGCAGGAGTCCGAGTTCAGGGATGTGGTCAGCTGTGTTTCTGAGAAACAGCTCAGTGTGGTCAAGATTAGTGCCATGGTGACAGACCCACAAGAACAGAACCCCCCCCCAACAGGTTTCAGGTTTCAGGATGAGACTCATGTTGCAGGCAGAAATAAACACTAAAGAGGACAGTTACAGGGCAAGGAGCAGCCCCAAACCACAGCACCCAGGGAGCAGTTTGGGGAAGGTACAACTATCAGAGAGAGAGAGAGAGAGAGAGAGAGAGACCTCAGTCATGTCTTGCCCTGTGCGGGGATCAAACCCAGGGCCGTTCGGTCACCAGTTTCATAACCACTAGGCCACAGCTGTCCCTGTGCTTTAATATTTCATTAAATAAATAAAATAAATATAGATGTTAATAAATACATGTACATTTCTTCTCTAAGTTCTGTAAATATTTGATTGGTATGATATAATGAGTAGCATGGACTCTTTATGGTCTCTCACTCTGTGTGTGTGTTACAGTGCTGTACTACTACTGTACTGTATTGTGACCTGAGAGTCAATTGCAGCAGTTAACCAGCAGAGGGAGACATTGTTCATTTTTATTTCTGAGACACTCAGACAAAATGAAGATCCTCTGTTAGACTCTGGAGCTGAACAGGTTCTGCTGTATTGGGAGAAAAGTTGGGATACATTTTTCCATCCCTCCATCCTGCTGATAAGTCAGGACCTTGGAGTACCTCAGACTGGTGAGGTCACAGCCTGTGGTGGGTCAACGCCACGTCTTACGTATGTGATAGTAATATAAAATATTTTTGTGAAATGATTTTAAACCGTCATGTTGTTCATTAATGAGGGAGAATTTGTTTGAGGTTTTACATTTTTGCTCATTGTATTTACAACCTTATAGTCATGTGCAGTGAAGGACATGAGAACTCAAACTGTTGAGCATGAGATTAATATTACAATATGCTCGAGATCCAGTAGAGAGCAGTACTAAGTAGCTTCTTATAAGCACCGTATGCCTGGCTGCTATTAAGTACAGAAACATGTTTATCATCCCATTCCTGCCCTTTTCATATGATTAGAAGCGTTTATCTTAATTAGTCATGCTTATACACAAGTATTCATCTGACTGGATGAATGATTACAGTGTAATGGTCCTGGTTCACAGTGAAATTATTTAATGTCTGGAGTTGATGTGATTGAGCTATCAGTTGGAAGATTCGGTACTTAATCTTTAAACCATCTAACTGCCCTAGAATTTTACTAATTCGAGCTACAAAGCACCACAGCTTGACACAAGATGGCTAAATACCGGATTGATGTAAATCAGTTACGCTGTCTCGCCTGAATGCTTCTGTAGTGTGCTGAAGAAAGCTCGGTGGCTTGTGAACATGCCGTTCCTCATGTGGGAGACATGTGTGTTTCTAATTCCTTTTCTGTGTCATATGTACGTCTTTACTCCTATCAGAAACACAACTGAAAAAATACTGAGGAGTCCAAAACCAATGAGCAGTAAGCAGCCAATAGAGAAAATGTCTTTATTCTTTCTTTCTGAAACGATGGAAATTAAATGCTTGCCATCCGTTTTTTTTTTCAAGCTGGCTCATCAGAGGCCACAGCAAAAAAAAAAATATTTACAATTCGAGTCAGAGGTCATTAGTCCCTACAAGGGTCACAGGGATCTGCAGAGAGGGAGGACACACGTGTAAGTGCAATACAGGAGCATAATGGAGGTCAACAACACACACACACAGGATTTGTGTGGCTGTATTCTGCTACAGTTCTGTTCACTATTCAACACAATTGTCAAAAGGATAATATAAAAAAAAAAACAATATATGACAGAAGTCTGAACTGACTGAAAAGATAAAGTAAGTATAGCCTTGTGGATGCAGTAAGGTTTGATTGGAAAGGGATAAATTACGTACAGTATAACGTGAGACATAAAGTTATATTTACAGAATAACAAACACCAGTGGCATGAACCTGCTGTTTAGTCATATGAGAGGATTTTAGATGTCTAGACATAAAGTGGAGCTACGAGAGCAGTCAGCTGGATTACTGTATTCTTTACTGTACTTATCACTTAGGTTGCTTGTTTTGAGTTGACTGACATGGGCGATGAAAAGGTATCTGTTATGGCACTAGGAATCAGCCAGACGGATGCTTGTGGAAATGTCAGCAAGGGGTTTTAACAAGCAGCTAATCATACCTGAGTGTATTTGGGGCCCAGATCTTGACAAAAACAGGAGCCGGGGTGTGCTGCGTGTGCAAACACATGCGGTCAAAAACAGTCTCGGGTTCAAAATCAAGATCCAAAAAGGCTCCCATGCTGGGTGCTAAACCCCAAAGTCTGACCACAGAGCTAAATATACTATAGCCTGGCTATGTCCTTAACCACACATCTGAGATATGAGACTGCTCTGTCTTCTGGATAATAACAAAGTATAAATATTTTTGTGAAGGCTTGCAGTTATTCACATCGTCCATGGATTGAGTTTTTAAGACATGTGGGTTCAGTTGTCTTGAAGCAATGCTACTAGTCATAGAGTCAGGGCTGTAAGTGGTCTCCAGAGTTCCAGCGCTGAATACTGTACACTGTCTAACTGCACAATCTCCGTTACTCGAATGCAGTGAATGGTCCTGCGTGCCTTCCTGCTGACTCACTCAACACACACTACATCAAACGCATCATTGCTCACAAGGAGATGAGATAAAGGAGAGTTTGTTTTGAAGCACCTTTCATGCCTTGAGCTTTTGATTACAGAAAGGATGACCTTTCCGAATGCCACAAACACACACACACACATACACACACACTTGTTGACTACAGGCACCAGGTTTAAAGTCAGCAGGCAATAACAGAGCCAACGAATCTTTCTTTCAGACACACAACTGAAACATGCACACACACACACACACACAGACACACATACACATGACGGATGTTTTAACAGGTTTACAGACCATCTAAGACCAAACAGGAAGCTTGAACACTCCATAGCATAATGATTAGCATCCATTAAATATCTAACACACTCAAACCATATTAAATTAGAGAAATCCTCTGAGAAACAAAAAAGACAGAACTGTCCAAAAAAAGGTGTCCAAAGCCAACTTACTGAAATAACGAGTTATTAGTAATAATACAAAGAGCCGTAGATCCCTGCACATTTGGTTTCATATGTTAACAGTCTGACTGCTGCAGATATGCATGAGTGTCCACCGGTGAGCGATTCGGTCTTTACTTCTACAAGACATCTGCATTTCTGCCGAGGATCCGCTCCAAATGATTCTGAGTCGATTCAGAGTAAAAAAAGGTGAAAACCTCCAATGAATGCTGGTATTCAGTGAATCAGTGAGTCACTTGCTGGTGATTCATATTTGGAGGTTTCGAAGAATAAGCGAACGAGATCCATCCCTCAAGACATCACCAAGTATTTTTTATTCTTTTTCTCGGAGTTATAAAGCGCTGACATGGCGGAACAACATGACCGTTAATAGGCAACGGTCTGTAAAGAAACAGACACCCATGAGCACACGGATGAGCAGGGAGGCACACTGTCATGGCTTGAACATCATGCGAAGTCCTTGATGAAGCTGGTGTCCAGATGCACGATGAGGATGCGGAGAAAGGACATTTCTTTGCGTGTGTTCTCGAATATGATGCGGGGGTCGTCTGACTGGCAGCGCAGGCAGTTGGGCGCCATCACCATGGCCAGATTGTTCACGTCCATCTTAGTCTTACTTACATTCACTGGCTGTGCAAAAACCTGAGAAAAGCAGCACATGTAACATGAATGTAACTATTATTATGTTATTGATCTGAAGAGAAGCAACATAACAGACTCGAAGACATCACTGAGAGACCTGGACATTTAAATACATGTTTCTCTTATTGTTTATTGTGTGTTGTCTTTATATCAAGTGCAATTGTGAAATTTAGCTTTATAAAGTTGGACCGAACCCCTGTGACTTCTTCTAGCAGAATCAATGCTCAAGCTTTTAATAAATATGCCTGTGTGTGTGTGTGTGTGTGAGTGGAGGGGTGTGTGTGTGTGTGTATTACCTGTAAGAAATGGATGAAGTAACACAGTACCAGTCTGTTAAGCTCCGGTAAAGCCTGCACTACACTGATGGCTGCCTCAGCATCCTCATAGTGACTGATACACTGCAAGTAGAAATTCTGTGGGATCACAGGTTCCTCCAACTCCCTGTACCACAACTTTAACAGGGATGCTGAGACACAGAGAGAGAGAGAGAGAGAGAGAGAAAGAGAGAGAGAGAGGTTATCACTCTAACATGTCATCAAATAAAAATCTCAGGTTATATCACAGATATGATATGGCCTTTTTCCCAATTTTGGCCATATCCAGTTCCCACCCACTGATCGTCTCTCCCCTATCTAGGACAGCCAGCAATCAAGTAAGGCAAAGGCCATCACATGATTCCTTCGAGTCATGTGCAGCAAGCCACTGCCTATTTCTGAACTGCTTGCTCATGCAATGTCAGAGGTCGGTGTGACACACTCAGGGGAACATGCTCCCGCCCACTTCTGTATGCATGAGCTCACAGATGTCCATGATTGGCTAGTGTCGCTATGATTGGCAGGGAAGAGAGAGAGTATACCACCCCTTCCTCAAATTTAGCCAGTTCTGCTCTCTAGACTTCCAAATGGCTGTAACATGGCTGTAGGAACGTTTCTGTTGGGCCACCTGGCAGCCATCACAGATATCTTTGCTGATGTTGCTCTTACCAGGTACGTTGGGGTCAGAGAGGTTCTCTGGAATTTTCCACTGGTCCACCTGTAATTTGAGGGCATTCACTTCATCTATATCTCCTGGGACTCTGCAACATTAAAACACACACACACAACCATTAACAGAGTCATGAACAAATCTGTACACTGTTCATGCTATGATCATCCTCTTCAATTCCACCCCCCCCCACATTCAAATACAATGAAATAGATCAAATAAACAAATGAACAAAGAAAAAATAAATAAGACAAAGACATATTACTAGTAAGTGCTGAGATTTTAGTATATACTCTGAATTAGGATAGCTGTAATGTATCAGGACATAAATTAAATGAGAGTCCATAATGGCCTAATGTGACTAATATCTGAACAACCATTTGAAATGATTCATGTAATTATCATGTGCTGAAGGCTTCACGTCATGTTTTCGTTCCCTAGGTATAAAATGTTGAAATGCATGTGCATATCACTCAAACTGAATAAAAGACAAACGATTTAATGTGTGTGTGTGTGTGTGTGTGTGTGGGTCCAGATAAAGCAGGAATGAAGGAAAGGAAACATTAATGATACTCAGAGGCCCTGAAGCAAATAACCCTATAAATCTGGGCGTTATTAAAAATAGCAGATGACAAACAAATGGCGAGAGACAGATTTCCTGACAGAACAGGAAGCACACAGGTGATGGACGTCATTAAAAATATTATAAAAAAGGGAAGAGAGCGATGGAAGGAATGTGTTTGTCTGGGCTTTTTTTGCTCCACATGTCCACAGTATTGTACTCGCTGGCATATGAAAGGAAAAAGTGATCCCACATTATCTCTCTCTCTCAGCCAGATAAACACAGTGTAAATATAATCCATGTGTTCATATCTCCATCACAGCCCTGAATAACGCTGCTGCTGTCACATTTGTTTAGCTGTTTGCTGCACTGAGGAAGATCATATTGCGACACTCTGTTTCAGAAATGATATCAGCTGGTCTCAGATGAACAGTTACCCCATGTAAACAATTAACGCTTCTGATTTTGTTTCTCTATTTGCCAAATGTCAAACAAATGGGGGTCAGTTTGGATTAACAGCTCCTGCAGGGACCACCCAGTGACCAGGGGGGTTTCTCTGAGCTTGGAGCATGTGCGAAGACTTTACGACACTTTACAGAGAGCTGTTTGTTTCGGGTGTTTAGACAGAGGAGAGGACGCATGCTGGTTCAGCTGTAATTAACTCGACTAGACATTTGCAGAGGAGAAATTATTCTCTCTTTGCCTCCCCCAAGCTTCTGTGGTTTTGCCCGTTTGGAAAGTGACACCACTCCCAGTTTCTGACATACACAGTGTTTTTGGAGCATTTTTATCATCGTCAGTATCACAAAAGCAACTTTACTCCTACAGTAGATTCAGCCTTCCTGACGGACGGTTTCACTGTGAACAACTGCTCTTCGTTATACTTCCCTCTACTATAGTTACATGTAGCCTGTATCCTACAGTGGCTAGGTTTAAAACTGAACGAGTGTATTAGTTTAAATCTATCAATAACCTGAGAAACACACATGGCCAATCCTAAACAAATTCTTGATTAAAGTGAGTTGTGTTGCTAACTACACTGGCCTGACGAATAACTGTTCTGTGTCAGAAATGTTTTCTCAAATTTGCTCTTTTACTGTCTCTGTTCACAATTATATTTATAGCATTCAGCAGACTCTACATTCATCCAGAGCGACTTACAAAAGTGCTTCGTTATTAACTCTAAATATTCGAGCTGGTAGACCAGTATTCAAAGTACTTGAAGCTTGGATACTGCCAGAAATGATTTATAAAATAACCCAACACAAGCATTACAATCAAAACAAGTCCCATAACCTGAAATTACTGTAAAATATACAAAAGCTCTGGAGAAAACAGGACAGTACATACAACACTGCTGTGAGTTAGTGCTCAATTAACTGCTCTTGAAAGAGGAGTGTCTCCAGTCAGCATTTGAAGACAGCATTCGAATCTGCTGTAGAGGCAGTCAGAGCGAGTTTCTTCCACCACCTTGGTGCCAGGACAGAGAAAAGCCAGGATGTTTGGCTCATATGTATTTTGGATGATGGTGGGTCAAGTCGAGCAATACTTTCGGTACGCATCTGACTTTGACCGCTGTCATCAGGTAAGAGGGAGCTGGACCGTTAGAATCAGGGTTTTATATTTGATGTGGGCTTGCACAAGAAACCAGTAAAGGGTTCACAGCAGTGACTTAGGAAGGTTAAAGGGCCTGTTGGTATGTACAGGAAGGCCAGCCAGTCTTGACATGACAACAGACTGAACTAAACCTCTAAATAAATATCTTAATATCTGTGTTTGTATCTATACAATGCCTGAGGACACTTGATTTTGTGTAGTAGGAGTGGATAAATAAACGTTGCTGTGTCTGTAACCTAGCGGCTTATTTGGAAGCTGGAAATAGTCGCAAACGAGGTGGATAATTGTGCATAATAGAGTTATAAAGAAAATGTTTTGGAAGGAAAGACCACACCTGGACACACTCCCTGCATTCCCATCGCCGCATTCCACTCCTCTGGACAAAAAAAAATTCTACTCCAAATCCATCAATGTCCTTTCAGACCAACCCTCACACTATGTTTAGTTATAGACATGCTCTATGCTGCCAATTGGCTTTTGCTTAAAACAGAAAAGTGTGCACCCTGTCGTTGTTGGAATACGAGTTCGAATCCATATGATGCCACAGGTCTCATGGCCGGGAGCCTCTGCATTACTCTCTCTCCCTTCCTGCTGAGTCTGTTGTGCTGCCATGTGATGCAGCAAGAGCTACAGATTGTGAATGTGTGGCTGGTTGGTTTCACATATCTGAGAGGAAGCATAAGGCTGGTAGTTGTAGTATGATGTGGGTCATGATGCAGGTAAATGAATTAGGGAGAAAATTGTAGCTGTACATTGGCCGTACTCACAATAGAAAACTACAACAATGTCTTATGTGCATGTGTTTGTGTAGGGGTCCTCCTTTCCTTCTCTGTGTCTTACCTGAAAATCCCTTCAGTCTGGGCGCCACCGAGTGCCAGAACACACTGAGAAAGCTGCACCTGCACCCAGGGCAGTCTCCTGTGAGGGAACAGCTGGCTCTGACGCTCCATGATCTCCTCCAGAGCGCTTCCGAACAGCGAGGGCGTCACTATAGCATTCCTCCCGTGATCGATCTCATCCAGGGTGGGTTTCCTCAGACCCTTCAGAGAAAGAGCGAGAGAGGGAGAGAAAATGTCACGCATTAGATCGTAAACAGACAAGTAGAGAGCATGATAGTGCTTCTTATGATTCTAGACCTGTTGCATGTCTTTCCCATATCAAATGACGAGGGTTTGCTTGGTGGTCCAGTGGGAAGTCCTGTGATGTGTTTGAGCAGCAGTTTGGTACTACAATAACTTACCAATAGCATCCAGTGACCGTCTGCATGGTGTGCTGCTAAATATAACACCTCACTGAGAAACACTGGAGACAGTGGTGGGACGGCTGATTACAGGGTGGAGACTGAAAAAAGGACAGTGAAGGAGGAGGGACACAGCTACTGCGTCTCTCATTGCTACGTTTCTGTGTGAGTGTGCGATGTGGAGATCTGGGGTTACTGTAACCCCCTTTTCCCAGGCTCTCGTGGAGCTTTCTTAAGGCTGATTGCTAACACATGTAGGCACTTAGGCACTGCTACACTATGTTACACTTCAGCGGTCTCGGGCCAGCCTGAACGCATTACAGCCTCTTTTCTTTCGGCAACACCGTAAACCTGCGGTTGTTCCCTCTAGAAACCCGGTTTATACCACTGACCTTTCAGATAGCTCAGCAAGCCAATTCTGTTTACCTCAAGTGTGCGGATAACTTTCAGTCAGCTGCTCTGTTTGCCCGAAGGCCCGTCTAGGGGTAACACCAAAGAATAAACTGGTATGAGACGTGCCATCCTTACCTTTTTAACCCCAGTCACAGCGACTTTCTGCAGCTTGCGGTAGCAGTATTTGGCATAAGTGCTGATTGGCAGACCTGTGGAGGACATGAATAACAGATAAGTCATCAGTGATAGGGCTTACTGGTGCTTTAAATCATTACTATGTATAAAAGTAAGTTAACTATTTGCCTACTGTGCTTGCTCACAGATTAATGTGACCTCTGCATTTAACCAATCCGTGCAGTGAAACACACAGACTAGTAAACGTTAGGGGTCAGCCCCAAACCACAGTGTACGGCGAGCAGTTAGGGGAGTCAGGTGCCTTGCTCAAGGGCACTTCAGTCATGTCTTGCCTGTTGCTTTGATCACATCTGTGACCTTCTGGTCACAAGACCAGTTCCCTGACCACAAGGTCACGGCTGCCCCCATAAAGCAGTTATGAAGTAAAGTATACAGCAGGTGATTGTGCTGAAGGGTGAAAGGGGAGTCATTGCTTTCTGTAAGAACAGAACGCAACTTATCAAACGCAGTCCCTTGTTAAAATGGGTTGTAAAAGGTGTTTAAACATCTGCAAAGATCAGCAACCAAACCAGCTGGAATATAATATAATTGTGTGAAGCTGAACTCACATGTGTATATTTGAGTTACACCAATGTGTGCTCAAGGTTTAGATGAAAACCGGCTTGAGTATTTTTTTTTCAGGTTGTTTTACTACCATTTAGCTGAAGCTAAGAAAAATATACATGGTTTGTACCGGTATGGCAGATCTCAAATACACAAAGATCTGAAAGACACACATTCTTCTGTCATTACTGCAGCGTTTAGGGTGCCGGGCGAGTGTCGCTCCATCGACACTATGATAACACTGCTGTGGAGTGGAGTAATGTTGCGTGGATGTGAAGGACATCTCACCACCACCAGTGCCTCAGGTTGTAATTACAACATTTCTGACAGACGAACGGTTAAAAGTCAACGAGGCATCGTTTTAAAATAAATGAACTCTAATTTGCAGCATGTACGATGAACCCTGAATGTTTTCTCTGTTCTCTTGTTCATGGAGAACTGAATACAGCTAACGGCACACTCGAAAATGAAAAAGAGAGACCGCTTAATACACACAAATATTTGTTTCAATACCGTGTATGGAGAGTTGTGTTTTCTCACATCATGTAGAGTGATGACCATCTATACACAAATAACTGACAAGTGGGAACCAAAAAATCTTAACAAGTGAAAATACACTGAGGAGATACAAGGAAAATACAAGGAGTACACTTGTAGGATTTTTGTATTTCACAGTGCATTGCACAGCATTTCAGTTTGGTGACTTAGGTGGGAATGGAAAAAAAACCAAACTTAGATAAGTGTTTTATTAACCATCACTTGGTGTCTCTAGATGTGTGAAGTGGCACATTGTCCAGTTGGAAGAGGCCAAACTCATCAGAATGAATGCAGGACATGAACATGTGTAACTTATAAGAAGTGCACACAGAGTTCACCTGTTAGAGAAGTTTGTAGATGTACCAGGGATCCCTTTCAACACCAGCTAAACAAACCTCAAACCATTATGAAACAACCAGTAAACTGTAGCCATTTTTTTAACAGTCTGTACAAGTTTTTGGTACTTTGGAACAGTCTTCTTATCCACTTCAACCCTCCAGTCTGGCCTACAGAAGCTGGAGCCAATCCCAGCATCACTAGCGAAGACAGGGTACACCATGGACAGGTTGCCAGTCCATTGCATGGCCTTGGTACTTCAGTGTATTGAATAGTACATCCTACTGCAAGATCACCATCCTCCAAATATCAGATTATTAGACTGTTAAAACTCTTTATATTTTATTCTACTGACAGATAATTTTGCTAACTTCTGGAAATATATGTTTAAAATAACAGGTTTAAAAAGGTTTATTAAGGTTTAATAATCTTATATTCGGTTTATTGTAATCTTATGATGGGAGAGAGAGATAGAGAGAGAGAGAGAGAGAGAGAGAGAGAGAGCAGATCTCCAACTTCCTGACGGACAGCCCACAAGCGGTGCGTGTAGGCAAACATGTCTCATGCACCCTCACCCTCAGCACTGGAGCCCCCCAGGGCTGTGTCCTGAGCCCTCTGCTGTACTCATTGTACACCTCTGACTGTGTGCCCACTTCCAGCTCCACCATCATCATCAAGTTTGCTGGCGACACCGTTGTGGTAGGCCTGATCTCAGACAACGATGAAAGGGCCTACCTGGACGAGAT
Organism: Duopalatinus emarginatus; assembly: GCA_028565595.1. Lineage (NCBI taxonomy): Eukaryota > Metazoa > Chordata > Actinopteri > Siluriformes > Pimelodidae > Duopalatinus > Duopalatinus emarginatus. The sequence goes on from JAOVVF010000018.1 coordinate 12,079,344, forward strand.
TAGACACCTGGAGAACAATCTCCACCTCAACGTCAGCAAGACAAAGGAGCTGATTGTGGACTGCAGCAAAAAACAGGAGAGGAGCTACCA
>JAOVVF010000018.1:12079533-12103904 GCA_028565595.1 Duopalatinus emarginatus
CCACTCTGCCAGAGGGTTAGTTTATCTCACACACACACGCATGAACACGTGCACTATTTAATTTGATTGTAATTTTAGTGTGCCCTTCTATTATTATACTATATGGTATACCGTGTATGACTATGTATGTCACAAATAAAACTTTGAATCTTGAAAAAGAAGAAGCAGGTAAACAAAAGAAGAAGAAGACAGACCTCCCTAAACAACCACAGTCTACAAACAAACAACTCTCACTGATGTAACAACTGTGTAAACTTCATCTGAAGGTTTGCAGCTTGTAAAACCATCAAGTAGGAGATACAGCAGCATTCGTATCTGTTATAAAAAGGAGTGTATTACTATAAGAATTGACCTGTATAAAGGATCTGATATGAGAACTGAAAGAAGGACCGCAGCTGTATCGGTGTACTACAGTGAAGGACAGGTTATGAACAAGACTGAGACGGTTTCTAAAATGGACAGAAAGTGTTTCCTGTTGCAGTGATTACGGAGTCTGGGCATAACCGTGTTGTAAGTTCACACCTTACAGAGGTGGTAAAACACCTCTTCTGTCTGGGCTGAAGAAACAAATGGGCAGCTTTTTACAGTCCAGAATACACAAACCCACACACACACAGGATGATTCGAAGCCACTTAAGATATATTACAGCCTGCAAAGTCTGTCTGTATCCCCATCCGGTTTAAAACTAGTCAGAAGCCAGAAAGGTGGAGAAAAAAACCCTGCAGCTTTTACAGCTGGTGTTTTATATCAGCGAGTCTTCAGTTATCGGGGCAGTGAAAACACAGCCAGCACATGGGTCAGACATTTCACAAGCGCCTGCTTCTGTTTGATCCATCTCACACCCATGACGCTATCCTCATGTCTCCTTTCCTCTTTCATTTCCTCACGTCTCGTCTTCTTAAATCAACTTCCTTGTTTGACTTCTTTTTAATTCTTCCACTTATATTCACAGCCTATTGCTTATAGCTTTTTAAAAATAAAACTTCCTTTATCCACCCCTCACCTTAAGAACTAGTCATGTTTTCCCAGCTACACAAATCCTTCTCTACCTCCCTCCTTCTTTCTCCCTCTCTTTTGTTTCTCTCGGTCCTCCTCCGCCTGTGTCAGTGGCCTCCGGAAAACAAAGACTAACCGACTGACACCGCTACTTCAGGCCAGACTAAGTGGGAGGAGATGAGTGAGGAGATGAAGAGGGAAAAGAAAGAAAGGAGAGATAGCAAAGGACTGTTTTGCATACCAATAGTCACTGCTGTAATGGCTTTTCTTTAATCCCATAGAAGCAAAGAATCCCGGCTTTCCAATGAAGTGCTTAACATATTAAGGAAGGCATTTTTTTTTTCCACAGAACCCCTCTGACCCTGCCCCCTCCACCCGCTGCCACACAACAGCCCTCCAGGCTGGCGCAGTGAGATAGTGTGAGGCCCCTGACTGAACCCTCTCTCAATGAGCTGGCTCCTCATTCAAAATGGAGACCCCTGAAATCTGCTCCTCTTTCACAGGACTTCAGGTTTGGCAGACAGCAAGCTGAACATTTTAATCCTTTAGGCTTCCTAAAGCCCACCGAGCTAACTAGTACTATCATGTGTGTTCACTATGCTTAGGGAGTTGTTCAATGTAACAGTTGTGTTTCTTGTACATATGTATACATGCACACGTTTTTCCATATATTCATTTGTACACATAGCAGAGTACGTTACGTTAATGAATGAGTTGCATAAACTATAAATATATTAGTTATAGAATATTGTTATATGCACAATAGAATAAATATGTACAGTGTTTAGGATTTGGCGTCCAATAGTGAGTGCATAGAGCAAGCTTAGTGCAGTGTGTACAGTCTATTCATAAAATATTCATATTTTCATTATTTCATTACATTACAGCACTGACAACACAACTGTGATTTGGCCGTCAGACAAATTCAGTGCTAAAACCCGTCTGAGCCCCTTTGATCACATCCCAGTAGGTGAATTCTGAATTACTGTGAATCCGAATCAATTAAACACTTACACTAAAGCCATCAATCTGCCCTACGGATGACCTCATCTTGATGCGTGACGTTGCTTAGCAACCAAAGCTTCTTGACAAAATGACGTCAGTTGTTTATTGTAAATATTACTAAGACTTAATGAAATGGTTTATTGAACACTGGGTTTTGCTGTATTGATTTGGAAGCTGTTTAATAAAAGCAGTGAGCCACTAGAGGGCGTGTTGTGATTGGTACGGGGGTTGACTGCAGCTTACTGCTTTCGTTTACAACAGGTAAACTTTAAGCATGTTGGATTATTGACAAGAACTGAAAGCTTGAGCTTGGGGGTCGTAGTAAAAAGTCTGTATAGAAAAAAGAGTATATTTTTGGTTTGATCAAACAGAGTGTTAACTGTATTTACACTCTAGATTTATAACAAGCTCAAGTAAATATTTCTACATCTGCCATCAATATGCTTAATAATGCTTAATGATTAATCCATGGTGAAACACTACAGGTCTGACCAGCTAATACCAAATCACCCTGATAAAGCTAAGCCTTTACCCAAACCCTGAAACTCTCACCAATAAACAAAACTAATCCAAGGGCAAAGGCTGACACTTCACAATTGAGAGAATGTGGCCAGGGAATGTCACATGGCCTCAAAGAAGACCAGAGGCAAAGAGAAGAGGCCTGAGTAAGCCAGAAGCCCTGCCATACACCACCATGACTAATCTGCCTTTGTGCTTTGAGAGAAGAGCGTTTAAAGGAGCAGTTTGTAATTATCGGAGTGCTCCGATGCCTCTCAGGCGAACCCTGACTGCAATAAAACATTGGTAAGCCTAAGCCTAAGCCGTCTCCTCAGCTTACCCACCTCCTCCAGGGAATCTACTGATCTATTGAATTGACCTTCTATGGACAACCGTTCAGTTCTGGCTGGGGGTGGAGCTCATGTACACGCCAGAGAAATGTCAATAGAAAAAATAAGTACTTTTAAATATACACCCAGCGGCGGACGGCACGTTCATGAATGAGCGTCTCGGCTGATAAGCAGGACAGCATCTCGTCTCAAACAGCAACCTCGCATATAAGAGAAACATCTTTTAGATAAGCTACAAGTCTGTGCGCTCGGAGCCTCAGAGGAGGCTGATGCATGACTAGACGCAGCTGCATGCAGCTCTGTGGTTGGTTGGTTGGTTGGTTATCTTCACCGAAGCCGCGATCATGCCGCTGACTATGATGCACGAGCGCTTGTTGTATAAGTAGGGTCAGCTTGACTGGCACACACTCATCCTGACTCAGCTAATTACACTCTAGTGCGCTGCAGGCAGTGTGTAGAAGTGGTGAGTAACAACATTCGGGCCATCTGCACGCTACCGAACAGAAGATTCCCATATGGATTACTACTGTGGGAAAGCTCTGAAATGAGAGGCATATAAACAGGCTTTTAGATGTATTCACAGATCTGGTCTGCTCTCTCTACATCTCATCTTGATCAAGGTGACTCGCTCACTCTCTGGATAACCTGTTCAGGTTGGTTGTCACGTCCTGAACAGGAAATGTTGTTATTACAGGTCACAGTTTTTGCTTCCGGATCTCGACTAGCGCTCAGTGTGTGAGTATAAATAAGAGAAATGCCCAGGAAAAGGGATAGAAGAAGAAGAATAGGGTTAAAAGTGCGTTCAGTTGGAAAAAGGAAGAGTGTGCACTGATTAAAACGACCTCTACCTTCTTTTTGTGGCAGTCTGTCTGCTCCCTGCTCTCTTTTTACTGGATATCTTGTTAAAGGCCCCTCGATCTGACTAGCCGGCTCTTTCTCCTCTCTTTCTTTCTTTTCTCTGCTCTCTTTCTTAATCTCCCACTTTCTCTGAGCACTCTGGAGGCGGACCAAAGAGCGTGGGACTTGAAGATTATCTCACTGTGTGTGTGTGTGTGTGTGTATGTGTGTGTGTGTGTGTGTGTGTGTGTGTATGTGTGTGTGTGTGGGTTGCAGGATATTTAAACAAACTGACAGACAGCCAGTACACAGAGAGAAAGCTTATTCTCCTCTAATGTAGGTCAGCTAGTTCATCATCATTATCATCTGCAGTCAGACAAAACATCAATCATCACACACTTTGATTTCTGAGTCGCTTTTTAAGTAACATTTTTACTTCCTTATTCAGATGACACACTTTTCTGTGGACCAGTAACTACTCAACTGATCATTAAGAAGACTCACAGAATGTCTACGCCCTTTACGCAGCATTTTAAATACTCGTGTTTACCTACTTAGTGGTTATTTAGGAGTGGTTTATACGGAAGACAATGACGCCTCTGGCAACATGAAAAGATTCCACGGTACTTTTTTTTCTCCACAAGTGATTAGTCATCAAAGTTTGTTTTTGTGCATGCGTACACTGACATGCCGTACATGGCCAGCAGCAAATCATGAGCCAAGAGTGAAATCGTGCTTCAATAAGAGGGTCAACACGTTTAATCTCAACCTTGTCTGTGGCATTTAGAAACACTGGTTACGTTATTCTGTCATTATATAACTGTCACGGTCTCTGTAGTGCAGCAGAAACAAATCAGGAACTGTGTCATTCCCCTCTGTGACAATACCACAGCCGTATAGTTTCTAGAATTTAAAAAGGACGGTTTATACTTTACTTGCATGAATTCTGGACAACAGCTAAAAAATTAATTGACCAAAATTTGCCAAAACAATAAAACAATCCCTGGTGTGACTGCTCTGTTAGTCTGGTTTATTACAGTAACTGTGAACGCTTCCTTTCAAAGCTTATGTGTGTATGTGTGCTGAGCAAGTGGTCCGAGGCTCACCGGCTCAGTCAATAATACAGGAAATAATACTAATAATACAGAAAATCGCTATTACAGGGGCCACTCACACCTTACTGACTAAAATGTCACCTTCAAATTATCCACTAATCCTAAAGGTCCACATACTTCTGCCACTCACAGATTTGTAATATTGGATCATTTTGCTCAATAAATAATTAACTAAGTCTAATATGTTTGTAGCATTTGTTTTTTTCCCTTCATTTTAGGACTTGTGTGACTATCTGATGAAGTTTAGGTCAAATTTATGCAGAAATGTGGATAATTCTAAAGGGTTCACAAATGATCAAGCACCACTCTATATACATTACTGTGGCTTAGACACCCTGACGATTTTGTACAAATTTTGTAACAGATATTTATTTTATGAATTCTGCATTATTGAGTCAGTACAAAACTGATTTTTAAACATTACAAAAAATAATGTTAAAGGAAGATTTCATAAAGGAAGATTTTTATGTCAGTAAAGAAAGCAACCTAAATAAGTGAACAACCTAATAAAGGCTTTAATGAGTTTTATATGCAAAAACAAGCATGGTCAGTTAAATCCTCCAGAAGAACCGTGGCAGATTCTCCAAGACGCTTAGTAAAACTAACCTTCTCATTTTCTTATTAAACTGTACCTGGGACGACTATTTAAGAAAAAAAGGGCAGTGACACTTGATACTGACTTTCTTTAGTTAATTACTGTTTACTGCACACTTTGGTAGTACCTGTAGTACAGACTTAACTTCTGCATTTTATATAACATGTTTTGCATGTGCTCAAGTGTTTTGCACAGTACTATATAGTAGAAAGTGTCAGAATTGGCCATGTGAATGTTTTTCCAGGTCTTCATATATATGTATTAGAATGATAATAAAAAAGATATCCTGGACTATGCAATACTTCATCCAGTGTTTCAACATCATTACTTATGTAATTAACAAAAATACACCTCAAATAAATAGTATTTAATCTCCAGCGGAGAATCATTGCATGTACATGTGCATGTGTGTGTGCGTGTGTGTGTGCGCGTGTGCCAGGCTTCACTAACACGTACCCTGTTCTTCCTCTTCTTCATTGTTCTGTTTCCTCTTCTTCCTGGACTTCGAGTTCTTCTTGTTCTTTATGTCCTGTTGTTCCATAATCCTCTGTAAGACTGATAAACAAAAAAAAAAAAGAAAAAAAAATTTGAGCTCACACGTCTCTGTACAGAATACCTACACACCCTTTAACGTTGAGCCTGAAAAACACATCATCATGCTTTGTTCCATGGCCTTTGAACTACGACCTCAAGTGTTCCCGGTGTTTTATTTTTTTCTCCCAGTCCCCAGCTTTGTATCCTGTTTGAACAGGCAGCAAGCCATCTTAATTTTAGCACTGAAATCAATATTGAGCCAGACGAGCGCACCTGAAACATAAACATTCGCTGCTGGTTTTTCCAAAATAGCAGAAGTGAACAGAAAACTCGGAAGCTCAAGTATACAAATGTATCAGCTCCGTACTGTGTGTATGTGAGAAACAGAAAACAAGTGCATTAGCTACCTGTGGTGTGCGCTTTCGAAAACAAATAAATTCAACAGACATATACGGTATGTACTTCAGCAAGACAATTGTAATGACTACCTTTAATCACACATCTACCACTAGTTAATGTTCATAACTAACAGCTTTTTCAGACTCACTCTTCTTGTCATTACTGGGCTCCAGGTGTCTCTGTATGTAACCCTCAAGATAGCGTCTGAACTTGGGCGATGGAGAGAAGAAGGCGAGGCTGATGGCCATGAGCTCCCAGCCAGCACAGAGGCTGCGTAGGTTCAGGTTGTCTGTGGTCTGTCGGATCAGCTGGACATACAGCTCGTCCCTCAGGCCCTGCATGCTCCAGCACTTGGTCACTACATGAAGGGCGACATGGCGCCGGTCAAGGCGTGTCATTTGCCGATCCCCCATATACGCTTGCACTAGCTTGAACATGTCACACGCTTCTTTTTTGATGGCGCGGTCGCTCGTGATCAGCATAGGCTTCCTGATGGAAGCGCTGCTCCACGACAGCATGGTAGCGATGGAGACACGTCGGCGCAGCAGGCCTCGCGTGTGCTGGTTCAGGTTCTTGGTGGCCCAGGCTTCTATATCTACGTCAACTGGGGGTTTGCGTAGAGTTGAGTAAGGGTACTGGTAGGTGGGACCAGTGGTGGGGGTGTGCGCCTGGAGAGCTGGCAGTGAGGAGACAGAAGTGGTGCCGTGACCCGTGATGTGATCATCGTGGTCTTTTGCGTGTTGGGAGCGGAAGTCTGGCTGGCTTTTGGATTCCAGTGTTCCTGCCTAAGTGACGGAAGAAAGAAAAGTAATAGTACATCAATAAAACTTATAGTACAACAATATTACAGTATTATAATAGTACACCAAGGCACCTGGACAAGTATTCATCAAACCAAAACATCTGCTTTGACTTGACATTACTAAACATCTGTACATCACAGTAAATAGAAATGAGTGCTGACTTGTTATTTTAATAAAATTTACAGCTTTTATTTTAACATTTTTGATTACTAAGGTTAAGGTTAGGACTTAGGTTTAGGGTTAGACCTAGGTGTAGACATAAGCATTTATTAGCTGCACTAACTAAAATAAAGGTCCTCAGAAAGAAAATAAGTCAAATGTGTGTGTCTCTATTTGTGTGTGTGTTTTTGTTGAGTGGGTGGCAGCCGACATGCTTACTCATTCCCTTGTATCCAGAACAACCAGAACAGGATCGAAAGCCTGGAAACATCTGCACAAATTGCACTTGTTCCCAAAATAGGTAACCCAATATGGAAATTAGATCAGAACATAAAACTCTCCAGCCTCCCCTCTCCCTCTCCCTCTCCCTGTCCATCTCCCTTACTCTATCTCCCTTTACTCAGCACCAAATAATACTGATACTCTGTTCCTAGCCTTATAAAACAGACCTTATGATGTTTTCCTATACAGTTTAAACTTCCATTGATTCCTAATTGAACTAGCAGCCTACCCTCTCATCAGTGAGGTCTCATAAGAGTTCGAGGATCATCACAGCTGAGGAATTACCTTCTATTTCTGAACCATTAAATGACCGCAGACTTCATAGCCACATGTGATACTGTTTAAATGCTGCAGGCTTATTAAAAATAACTTCATGGATGGATTTGCCATGCCATCTGTGGGGTATCTGAGGGGGAGACTTCACTTTTGAGGTCAGATTTTCCGAACTCTGCGTATGTGCTTTACGCTTCCTAGTTGAATGGTGAGGGTTTCATAAGTGAGAGAGCGAGAGAGAGTGGGAGAGAGAGAGAGAGAGAGAGAGAGAGAGAGAAAGAAAGAAAGAAAGAAAGAAAGAGTGAGGGAGAGATAAAGAGAGTGAGAGAGAGAGGGCGAGTGAGGTAGAGAGAGAGAGAGAGAGAGAGAGAGAGAGAGAGAGTGAAAGAGAGAGAGAGAGCACTATGGATGATTTAATGGTTAATGAAGCATGTGGAATTGTGGAGCAGGGAGCCATAACAGCAGATCGCTAACACAGAGATTAAGGTTAAAACACAACCATTCCAGCCACACTACCTCCATGCCGTTCCTCATCACTACACCCTTTTTTCATCAATGCATAAAGCCTGTGAAGTTTTATAAAACCATATATTTACCATGGAAAGGTCAAAACCCAAGTCTGATAGACGAACCTGATTTATAACCATTTCAAAATAATGCTAACACATAAGGCAGCTTTTCTACTCTTTCAACCTGTCCTGTTCAATCAGTTGTGGGTCATTTTTCAGCTCTGACCAATCGGCTCTTGGCTGAAATCCTTCCTGGCATCTGTTTTGCTCCCTATGACTCCAGACACCAAATGGTCGATTTTTTTAATTCCCTATTTGTATAAATAACCAGGAATGATATGTAGAGCTTGATAAAATCAATGCAGGAAGCTGTGACCTTAGCTAGGGCTGGACCCCAGCGCTCAGATATTCAGATATTTGGTGGGTAGGTCTTCATTATTCATTCTGGGATTCAGATATTTATTTGAATGTTTTTTCCTAAATGAAGGTGATGTACAAAACACGCTTTGCCAGCACGTCCTGCATTATACTTTATATTGTTTCATTACACTGATAAAATGTGGAATAATATCTAGTCAGCAGCGCCACACATCTCAGCTCCACTGCACTCACACTTTAGTTGGTTGGTAGAGATAGGCACGATCTCGAAGTTTTCAAATGTTTGTAAATTATAAGAGGCCGCCTCAATGGTCTTATTATTATAGACGGGATAAAAACAAAACCATTCCAGCTAGCAAACGTAGCTTAGCTAGTGTCTGTTCTCTAATGAAGATGCTTCAATCTGCCATAAAACGTAACATTACACAAAATAAAAAAAAACCTAAACACACTTCACAACTGATTCGAGTAGACATAAGCATACACACATCAAATCATTTGAAAAGCTTTCCTACTTGTAACTCCTACTTTAAAAGTTTTTCAGGAAATACCAGTGTGATGTCACATGTTCATGAGTTTCAGTGTTTATGTGAAATAACGTAATAATAATAATGAAATAATAAATAATGGGTGGTAAAATTTCTGCAAGATCACAATGTCACCTATTAACAGTGATTTATCAGATTTATCCTCAAAACAAATTTAACAATTACTAAAAACCTCTTCAATTCCAAGTTAAATCTTATGTGGATTCATTTAATTTCCGACTTCAGATGACTGGGTTCGTCTGTGAATGCTCTGATGTGTATTCACTAGTGTGGTGCTAGCCTGAGCTACTTTGTCTGCCTTTCCCCAGAGTGGCAAACTGTCCACAGAGGGGCTTAACACACTTCACCCTGATCACATCTGGATCACAATACACAATACACTCTCAGTTTTAGACTCTATATCCTAAATGTAGCTTGCTTTAAACACAAAAGCTTGTATGTAAGAGCTATAAATGACTACAAATTCATCTGACATATTTTAACACACACACACACACACAATACACTAAACACTATTGTCTACAAAAATAAAGCAGTGCAGTAGGTGGTAGGTAATAATTCATTATTTAATGATGTTACAGGGGATGTTCTACTGTTTTCACTTTTGAAATTATAAATACTTTGGAAACAGACCGAGGCACCTACTATGGCAGAGGTAACCGAGAACGAGAGGGAGGAAGTGGATTAGTGGAGGTTAAGTGGTGTTAACTGATTTACTACATTAACATTTCTAATAATAGTTCTATAAGTTCTGGCTACAAGGTTTATATCAAACCTGCTCCAGTGTGTGTGTGTGTGTTTCACTGCACGTACGGGTTAAATGCAAAGGTCAAATTCCTCTGTGTACAAGCACACTGGTCAATCACTTCACTTCGCTTCGCTTCACTTCACCTGAATCTAACACCAACCTTAACTTAATAGCTGAAAGCTCTTTTAGGATTTCTTCATACATATAAAAGCAGCAGTTCTTGTAAACACAAAAAGTAATTTTCCTATTTTTCTCATGGGGAACCAGCCAAGTGTCCCCACACACTGTCAGATATTCCTTTCCTTGTAGAGACACTGCACACACACACACACACACACACACACACACACACGCTCATTCTGGAATGGAACGCTTGTTCCCTCAGAGACGGGAAGCTCTTAGTCCCTCACTACTGTATTGTTTCCACGGAGACCGGATGTAGACTGTTGTTTTGCTTTTCCATTCCAACAAATCGACTGAGGAACAGTGCGACTGTGACTCAGATTAAGACAAAAGAAAACGTGTGAAACGAGCGAAAGTAAGAGCAGTTAAAGAATATGCCATGTTTTTTAGTGTAAACTCTATCCACTATACCTCTTGTGATTAGCAGGAATAATCGTTATTTTGTGTGTGTGTGTGTGTGTTTTAACACTGAGATTAGAAAAGTCACTCAGATTGGACACTTTAAAGCAGGTGTCTTTTTACACATGATCACCCAACAGCAGACTGTCTGTGCCAGACGATGTCTCACCTACTGGACATTTGGTTTAGGTGAGGGATGGCGTCTGGTTCGAGTGTGCAGCAGACAGGACATGTCGCAAAAAATACACACTGCATTCATTAGAACATCAACAACGAGTTTCCTGCTGTACCCTGAATTTCTCTGATGAGTTTTTCTGATGATTCCTGAGTCTCGTGTCTTCATCTAGACATCTTTATTATTATCTGTGGGTGAACGACCTTCTTCTTCAGCCCTTGACATTTGTTTTTTGCCAGTCATGTGATAAAAACGTCATTAACAGTCCAACACAACCCACACGCTCACTATTCTCAGTCGGACACTAAACAGACTTTGTACTAGGGACCTGGCAGAGCAAAGCGTTTAATGTCCAGACCAAATAATTTGTATTTAACAATAATTACAATACAAGAATACAGTAATTTATAATACAAGAATAAAATAATTTGTATTCTTGAATACAGCTCCTACAGTGTAATGTCTAAGTTCAGGATAGCAGCGTATGTGTGAAACAGGATCAGCATTGAAACATTGAGAAATGAAAAAGTCCTGAGTTCTGGCAGCCGTGTGGGATCATCAGTCCCAATTCAAATGATTAATGATGGTCATTTAGAGCTGACGTTTCATGGGTTTTCACTGAGGAATTCATTTCAGCAGTCTCTGAGAACATGTGTGCCACATAAATGTTTACTGATGCATTTCACCAACTTCCAATAGACTTCTATGACAAGGGATCTTTCAGTACAAGCATGCATGCATTTCTCAGCACAGAAAAAGTGTCGAATATTAATAACACACAATGTAATCCATATAGAGATTAGTTTAAATCTCTGAAAACTTACTTCAAAGTCATGTAAACATCATATTGTGGTGTAATACACAGACCACAAAAAACGACAATAATAGAAAATGCAGGAGAAATTACTGTATAAGACTGATTTTGAGGCCAAGCCTGTACACCTATGCTGAATACATGTTCATGCACATTAATATTGTACCTGTGAGGGTGATGCTGGTGGCTCCGGAGAGGACAGGCTGGTGCGAGAAGCTTCACTCTTCTCCAATGAGTCCACCTTCTCGTACGTCCTCTTCTGGCCCCCTGCTAATCCCTCAGTTGACGCCAGCGCTGCGTCTGCGTGTCTGCTGAACAGTGAGCGTTCGCTGCCCATTGTATCCTCCCCTGAGCATGAAATCGGTCCAGGCAGTGTTGGGCTCTTTAGCGAACCTTCTGAGCTCATTAAAGCCACCTTCATCTCAGCCATCAGCTTGTCACTGAGCTCGCTGCCACTTCCCCCATGTCCCGGCACGGCTCTTCTGCGGTTCTTCCTGCGCAGGCTCGGCGAGGGCCCCGTAGAGTAGCCCGAGTCCTGGTAGGTGACAGCAGAGGGTGGCGGGTACTCCTGAGATGCCAGGCTGCTCTGACGGCTGTGCCACGGCTGCTTCTTCTCCATGGAAAGCTCCTCTTTTGGACTCTCTCCCGGCTGGAGGTCCACGTTCACCATGTGTTTGATGCATTCGCGCCCAGCCGCACTGTACTCCCCGGCCGACGGATGGCGCTTGTGCTTGGCTTGGGGGAACTGGAGAAGTTTAGGGGGTGGAGCCAAACGTGGCATGCTGTGAGTAGGCCTGTAGGGGTCATGGATCATGCCGTCAGGCCCTTCCACCTCCATGTCAGCTGGTGGTTCATCATAAATAGGTGGATCTGAAGCTGGAGGCTCATCGTAGATTGGCACAGGGGGCGTGGCTGCGTACTGAGGGGAAGAAGGGCGGAGAACGTTTGTAGATGAGGGAGCACCAGAGCTGGGCATAACCATGCTGAAGTTGCCACTGTCAGCCTTCTTGAGGAGATGAAAGGACTGTTTAGGGTCCATCTTGCCAAAGGAGGCAGTTCTGCTGGGGTATGTGGGATTAAGCGAGGAGGTGCTGGTGGTGGAGCTGTTGGATAAACTCAAATGAAGGACGGGGCGGGGGCTAGCAGGGGTGATGTGCTGGTTCCTGCCACTGCCGCTCACTTTCACCAACATGGCCGCCTTGGAGCCTGGGGCAGGTTGCCATCTTGGATTTGGCTCTCTGCAACACACAATAAAAATCACACACAAAGTTACAACACTACACTGTCATAGGGTTGTGTTTTTGAGGCACAGCACTGAATAAAGAGCTACTATTAGACAACATGGAATCAAAGCCGATTCACCTCTGTTCAAGTCTTTGGTTATAGTGAAAAAACTGCTGCTGTATTTATAAAGACTGTCCCATGCTTATCCCAGGATCCCAATTCATACACTCACTCATACTGGACATGCTTTCATCACACTTATATACAGTAATGATTTATAATCATGTATCCACTGTCACTCAGAATTTGTTCCCTTTTTGAGTCTGGTTCCTCTTTCATGTCAAATTAAGGAGTTTTTCCTTCCTAAAATAATCTCTGATTTGTATATTTTGGATCTAAACCTACATATGGATTTCCGGATATATAGATAAAGCTGTTATGGGACAACGGTGCATGTTAAAAACACAATTATGTTCAATTGTCCAAAAGCAGCTTTACAGAAATAAAGGACCAGGTTATAAATGTTATCCCTGATGATCAAGTTGGTGGTGACAGTGGCAAGGAAAAACTCCCTGAGATGACGAAAGGTAGAAACCTTGAGAGGAACCAGACTCATAACGAACCCATCCTCATCTGGGTGACACAATCAAAACAAATCATTACTACATAACTACTGGCTTTACTCAGTAACTGTGTCCTTATACATGACACATACTGTCATACTGCTCCCTGCTCTACAGCTGCCTCCAGCTCTGGGCAAGTGTGCGTCTAGTGTGTGTGTTTGTTTTCGCTACACGAATGGGATAAATGCGGAGGTCAGATTCCTCTGTGTGCGAGCACAGTAGGCCAATCACATCACTTTCACTTACACATTCTGTATACGGGAGGTGTGCCAGAGAACACTCGTTGTATGGCACTAAATATCGATTTCACTGACTTTTTAATAGTCCAGATCTTTACAGTTTCCTTGTTTTATGTCCAAAGCATGCACTGATAAAGCTGATCGAACTGCACCGTGCACATTAGGTGTGTAAACCTTCATTCACGATAAAATGTCCGTCTTGTGGCGCGTCGTATCACTCAGTATTTCATGCTTATTAAATAAATGTGCTTTAATCCAAACTTATCCGTATCTAACGCTGAGGAATGCCGGGCTGTAATGCCAGTGTTGGCACTGGGTCTAAAAACACATTCTTCTCTCTCTCTCTCTCTCCCGCTCACTCTTTCTCTATCTCCATCTATCGCACTGCTGCCGGGACAGCCCGATACACACCAGTGTAGCCTATTACATGGAAAAATGGAGGAAGGGGAGACCAAAAAATATAAATAAACAACCCGGGGTGGGACTCTATACTGCTATGATGTCTACTGTGATAAGGAAATATGGATGGAACTGTTAGCCATATCAGTGTACATAATGACATTATGACTTACTGTTAACATGTTATTACATGGTCATGTTAACAGTGTATTTACAGTTTATTGTCTGTTTCGTATTCCTACACACATCACATGTTTTGTACAACTGAAATAACTCCATGTACCCAAATATCGTCGTATAGTCAAGTCTGATTCCTGCTGCATCAGCACCTGAGGCTGGGATGGTGAGGCACGGGAGAGAATACGGTACATGACACGTAAACTTTCTTGGTTATTTGTTAACATGACGCATAAACACACTGTAGCGTGTTCCGTCCTGCGCTGACATTAATGACGCCTGAAGCTTTCTCAGTGCGCGGTGGTTGTACATTTAGTAAGAGTACTCCAGAGAATGTGTCTCAGTCATTCCTTAGCTCTCTCTCTAACACACACACACACGCACGGGTTATACAACAGGAAAGGCGATGTTCCAGAGAAAGGCAAGGTTTACTGGATTTCTTATAGTATTGTTCTTCAAACATAATACTCACAAGCACACACTCTCTCTCTCTCTCTCTCTCTCTCTCACACACACACACACACCCATATAAAGCATGAAAACATCACATGCAGAAAAAGCTAAGTGTAAAAAAATCATATAAAGTAAAATAACTACACTGTGTGTATGTGTGTGTGAGTGTGTGTGCGTGTGTTTTGCATATGTCCTTTGCCTGCATGGTCTTGTGTACTTCTGATGTGTGTGCATGACATGTGGGAGTTCTGTTTCAGTACACCGAGTGCTGCGGCTGCGTGTTCACCGCACGTGTACGCGTGTTCATGTTTTATATGAGTGTGTGTCACCTCTTCCAGCTTTAACGGTTTCCTTCCCTCAGTTCTAAGCCACTATCTCCAACACACACACACAAACACACACACACACAAACACACATGCGCGCCACACGTCTATAAACAAGACTGGACCACACGCCCACCTACACGCTTCACACCGATCGGCTCACTTCACACGCAAACACGACACGTGACACACTCTACAAGCGTGTGTGTGACTGAATCATTTCAAACGTTAAGAAAACCATGAAACTACTCCAACAGCAATGCAACAGGTGAGAATACAGCATACAGCCACGACACTGAGAACTAAAGCTACAGGATACACAGGCTGTCTAACACACACCATCACCTTTTACACACACAAACTGGGATGGCTGTGTAGAAGTATATCTGTGCGCACACACTTACCGGCTGAGGCGAGACTGCAGGGGGGCTCAGTGCTGGTGTAAAAGCCTTGTTGAACCCCGCTGTGTGTGAGAGGAACGATGGAAAGAATAACAAGAGAGAAAAAAAACCCCAAAATGTCAGAAGTGGTCCCCGTCTGGCTATTTATAACTGACAGAGCTCCTACTGTTTAAAGAGTGCAGTGTTAATTCACACTCTCACTCAGCCTCTCTTCAATTATACAGAGAGAGAGAAGGAGGGAGGAGAAGCCAAGAGGACAGAGGAAGGGAGGGAGGGAGAGAGAGAGACAGAGGGGAGGCCAGGCTCCAGTTTAGGCCCTCCTCTGTTTTTTTTTTGATGATAGGGCAAATGAGAATCCTAAAATTGCCACACACACACACACACACACACACACACACACACTTGACCTTGGTTGCTACTCCCCTCATATCTCTGCTGCACGCATGAGAACCATCTTCAGTCCTCATGAGGCTTTTTGTCTAATCCGAAGCTTTCGTCCTCTTCATCTTTGAACACCTCTCCTTCTCACACTCACTTACTTTTGTTCAGTGTCTCTCCATTTCTTGCACACAATGCCCATTCTGCCCTGATAGCTTGTGGTAGACTCTGTTCTCTCTCTCTCCGCTCTCTCTCTCTCTCTCCGTTCTCTCTCTCTCTCTCTCTCGCTGTTCGCTCTTTCTTTCTCTAAATCGTGGTCAGTCCCACCCTTTGTGCCTCCACTCTCACAGCTCCAAATGTCAACAATCTTTTCATAGTGTCGAGTAAATACAGACCATACAATCTGTAAACAAAAGACGGGAAAACTCCAAAACACTCTCTCTCTCTTTCTCTCTCTCTCTCTCTCTCTCTCTTGTGGAAACTATGTGATAAAGGAACCCATTTAATATGTGAGAAATTAGCAATAGATACTGATCTTTCACACACACACACACACACACACACACACACACACTCGAGTGCTCAGTGAACAAGTTGCAAAAAAAAATAAAAAATCCCGATGTCTTTTCTCTCTCTCGGTCTTCCCACACTGCACATCCGTCCCTCTGTCTTTCTGTCCCACTGCAACCATCTCAAGACGAGACCTCGGCCTGCACCGAATGTGCCTGTGAGACGCTGGTTAATTTGCACAAAGCTACTGTGGATTCTCAGGTGATAAGAATCACACTTTAACCCGCCCACTCCTCCCCCCTCCTCCACCCCTCACCCTTCTAATCTCCCCATCCCCTAAAAACACACTCACACACACACGACAGAGGAAGCGCGCATGGAAAAAGAGCAAGTCTGCCTCGAAAACAAACGGCCGAGAGCATACGCTTTGCCGAGCACAGTGTGTGCCGAGCATGTTGTTGGCATGGCTGGGGATCAGTGGGATTCTGAGCCGAACGTGGACTGATGGTGCTGCCCTGTGGGATCGCCTGCTGGAGAGTTCAAAGGGTGCTTTTCCCTGGCGTAAACAGGAAATAGCAGCAGAGCACTCACACTGGAGAGACCCAGTCATCAGATGTTTTATGACTGATGGGGAGCAATTGCTGAGAAAACAATACTAATGCTAATACGTGCACACACACACACACACACACACACACACACACACACATAGCACTGACTGGTCAAATTGATTGCGTTTACATGCTCTCAGACACACCTTTGAAGTTCCTAAGCCTGATGAATTAAGTAAACACAAAACTATTGAATGATACAGAAAAGAGCTGGGGGGAAAATTTACACTTTAATAGACGTGAAGCACACACATCCACATCCAGACACATATCAGCTCGAACCCATACTTCACACTCGAGGAAACCGAGAAAAGACGAGGTGTGTTATGTAAAGGAATTTGATTCTGACGAGGCGAATCTCAGCTTCAGGGATTGAGAGAGATTAACATTCGAGCTGATCAGCTGTATTCACATAGTCAGAGCTGTGCTTGAAAGACAGAATTCCTGTTATTTATTTACACAAAAGACTGTGTCTTACACAAGTTACTATAATTTTCCATAAGGTGGCTATGCAGACATCTATGTTCTTTTCTTATTGTGTATTAGAAAAAACTAAATCACACACAGCCTACATTCAGATAAGTGTACAAATTCACTCTGTCCATCTGTCAGCAAGCTTTCATATTCCCTTATTAAAAGTATTTTAGGCTGATCTGTGAGCCACTAATGCACCTCTGTCTTCACCTCTTCATCAGACGTGAATCTACGTCCTCTCAGGGCTTCCAAACAGATGATAGTCTGATAGGGTAAGATCAGGACTATAGGCATGATCCTGAAATACCTCAAAATGAAGTTTCTGGAGTGTCGACAGTTTCAAATCTCAACAGCATTGACTACGGAAACAGCGCTCTAGTACACAAAGTGTTGGGAAGACAACAGACGTTTTATTATAACTGGAGTGTGGATAATTATTGACTTACTCTTGTATGTTTATAAGAATCCTGACGTATCTTTGAAAGGGTTAATGCCAACATTTATTCAGGTTTAGAGATTGTATGTACCCTAGTTCCTCCCCAGTTTGGTCACATGCCAAGCAGGAAGCAGACACACAGCCAGCTCTCTCCATCATACAGCAACTACCAACCAGCTAAAGGTTAACACATGCTCCATCTGAGACATGTGAAACTGGCCAAGCTCATGTTTTCAGATCCTCCAGACGAGATGTACACACTAATGAATGTTTAAATGAAGTGTTACTAACAAAACAGTTGCGGCTCATCTTCAGCAGTGTCACTGCAGGATTGTTTTTCAGGGGCTGAGAGTGTTACGACAATACACAGAGAACAAATAAACAATGGAAGAAACAAGAACCAGCAACTGTAAAGAAAACACACATGTAAGAGCAGCGGCTGTTACTGTAGCTATGGAATTACACGAACACTGAGAAGAGGGCGGTATGGCTCAGTTTATACTCAGCCGTGAACGAACAAGCAAGCATAGGATAGAAACGGCAGCATCTTTTACTAGTGTTATTTATAATCGCACTATCCGTGTAACCTAAATGAGGATGTGTTCACTTTTGAGTCTGGTTCCTCTCATAGTTCTTCCTCTTGTCATTTTAGGGAGTTTTTCCTTTGCCACAGTCGCACCAGCTTAATAATAAGGGATAAATTAATGTAAATATAAAATTCATTAAGATTTATTGATCTTTATTCTGTAAGGCTGCTGTGTCTATGTCTAATTTATAATGTAAAAGTGCTATATATAACATTATAGAAAACTGAATTAAACTGCATGAAATAAATTTGAAATAAATTTATAACCACTAAGCCACAGCTAGTCATGCTCTCCGAGTGGGAGGAATAACATACTGTCAGTCACAGTTACACTAGCCAATCAGGTCACGTCTATGTAGAAGAAGGTTGTCCTGTGGAACAGGAAAATGAAGCTGTCAGTAGTTCAGCATCAGTAAGTCACAGATGGCAGGACCTGATTTACACAGCTCGGTATTATGGCCGCTGATTAATCCCCTTTAGTGTTACCTTTAGTTAATTCAATAAGAAATGTGACCCTGTACCCCCCCCCTCCCCCCAAGTCTGAAAATCCCCACTTGTTGAGAAAGTGTTCAGATGCCGCTGCCGTCATATACATGGCCAGTTTTTAGTAAAACGTACATAGAAGAGAGCATAATACAGGTCTACAATAATGACTGAGTAGCTAAGACCTAGAAAACCACGGAGTCAAAAAGAACGAATGTAAGAAAGACGGCAGCAAGTAAGCAGCAGAGTGTAAACTGCTCACGCCTTTGAATCCCTACATAGAAGGAGCCTTAATCCACAGTGTAGGGTGAGGCATACAGCAGCTGCAAGGTCCTGAAATTCAGGAGGGAAGAAAGAGAGACAGGAAAGCACAGACCATGAGTTTCATTATTTAGTCATAGTTCAAAGAACGTAGGAGAGAGAAGATAGCTATAATGAGTCGTGAAAATGAAATGAACCACTCATTAACCACCGTGGTTGTACACACAGCATGAACGCAGACACTGAAGAGCAGTAAACACATTTGCCTGGACTGGTGGGCAACCCTATCCTTGGAGTCTGGGGAGCAGTTTGGTGGCTAGGTGGCTTGTTCAAGGGCACTTTGGTCGTGTCTTATCAGTATGAGTGACTAGATCAGGGACCTTCCAGTCACAAGGCTGGTTCCTTAACCACAAGCCCACAAGCTGGGCTGTAAGGCACTGCTGTGATTCGAGTCGAGGATCTCTTGTTTACAAGACAGCAGCTGAAGATTCTGCAGTTGTGAAAAGTGCTGAATAAAAGCTGCTTGTGTGGCTGCTTGAGACACACTGACTACACTCCAGTCACTCAGGAAAGTGTACAAGTATACAAGAGTGAAGCTGGACTGTTTCGTGACCCCAAAGAACGACTGGAGGTTAATCAGAGAAAGATCAGAGAGTATGACGACGTGCATTATAAAGCTTGTGCCACTAAGTATGGGATTATAAGTTTTCCAGTTTTCTTATTTTGACCACAGATACTGCCATCTTCTGGTATGGCTATTTATTTGTCTTTACACACACACACAGAATGAACACGTACTCTGGCCATCAGCTGTCCTCTCTGGAATGTGTTCACTGAAGACGTGAGGAGACAGGAGGCAATCAAGTGTGAGCTGGTTGCTGCTATATCTTCAACATGGGGTTGATGAGTCAGGCCCCTCAGTGCAACGGCAGATGATAACAACGGGACCAGTATGCGTGACATTCTGTATCTGTGTGTGTGTGTGTGTGTGTGTGCGTGTGTGAGTGTGCGCAAGAGGGCAGACCAGAGTCACATGCTTCTTTGTTCTTATCTTTCCTTCTTCCTTTCTCATTGTCTTTCATTATCCTCTTTGGTCCTGTAGATAAAAGCAGGCGGCCACACAAAGCAAGATATCACGAAAGAGGACACTGTGGAGGTGTTTTAAATGTTTTTTTTTATATTTATTTTTATCAGACTCGATAATGGGCTGTGGGGAGTGACGACTCACTCCCATTCCAACTTCACTCACCACACACACCATTCTTAACACACCCAAAAGAGTCAGGAGAGCACAGACTGCTTGTGACAAAGTGAGGTTGTTACACACGCCTTCTTTATCCATTAAAAATAGAGGGGAGGGGGGAGCGAGAGAGAGAGAGAGAGAGAGAGAGGAGGGAGGATGGAAGGAACTATCCTAAAGGGATTGATGATAGTGAAAGCCAAGCAGGGAATCTGTAAATACTCCAGAACGTTTGGATTGTGAAACATTTGGAAACACTGACTGTGACTGTGAGCATGAAATTTGCGCTATAAAATTGCACCTTAATTGCATTTATGAGTTTTGAGATCGTTTCCATAATTATTCCACCTCTCCACTCGACCTGGGCCAAAACATCATCGTCCAGATGTGCGAGGATGATAAGAGATGTAGAAGAAGGAGACCTGCAGCTGTAAGTGTAGCCAGAGTATTGACCTTGGGGACTGAAATCTTACGCAACTTACAAATGTCTGCTTTTTTAGATTAAACTTTTTGGATAATAAAAGTATTTTCTATCTTTAAATCTTTGACAAAAATGATATAAACCAAGTTACATTACAAATCCCAGTGTAGTCCGTGTCAGTTCCAGGTTGTAACATAAGAAGTAGAAAAGTCTAAGATAGGGTGTTTATGGAGGATACTGTAGGTTGCGTGTGTGTGTGTGTGTGTGTGTGTGTGTGTGTGTGTGTGTGTGTGTGTCGATATCGATTCCCTTGCTAATTCTCAGGGTCAAATCTTTTTAACCCATGCCCCTGAAGCTGACCTTATTGACTTGATGTCTAGAACTCGAGCCTTAAATATGCAGCACTACATATGGCTGATTTCCCAGGACCGTATTCAGCCTGGACCACTTACCTCCTCTTCAATCTGTCACATCCAATCTATACATGCACATCTGCCTGAGTCTCAGCCATACCACCCTTCATGTGCTGATAAAAAGACTTTTAACTCAGGCTGGTTTACAGTATTATTGCCGGCCTCTCACGTTACACAAATCTACACGCCACATTAAATAAGTAAGTAAAAGTAACAAATTAATGACAAAAACAAAGCAAGGTTTGACATCGTTCCTCTTTTTTAAGATCCGGTTACAGGCTCCCACACGTGTGCACACCGAGTGCATGTCATGATCCTGAGTGGGTGTGCTTTCAAAAACACAGTTACTGTTTTTGTAGTGATGAGGAATTAAAACATGTAAAATATCTGAGAGAGGGAGAGAGAAAAACAAGACAAGGCAGCGTAATACACAATGTACATCTTAACACTGTGGACTAAAGGCTCTGATGCAAGTCTGGTTGGGTGTCTAAATGTATTTTATCGAATCTCAGTTCTGATTATAACAACATAACTTTATACCCCTATATATCCCTAAGCATGAGCAACATGCTGACACGCTCCCTTAGTGGAGGTGACAGTTTTAGGTGACTGTGTTATAGTTGCTGGGAGGCATCCACTGAACATGGTGCATTCCCACAACATCAAACTAGATGAGAAGGTGAAAGTAAAGTGATTAAAGGAATCTGACCTTCACATTTAACCCATCCATGTGGTGGGAACGGGAGCAGCCTTTGTCCATGGCACCCGAGGAGCACTTAGGGGGCTAAGGTGCCTTGCTCAAGGGCACTTCTGTTGTGTCTTGTCGGTACGAGGAATCGAACTGGAAACCTGGTAACAATCGGCAACCCTCAGCCACACCTGCCCCTCATCGAATATATCAGAATTATTGTATGTTCTCATATAATATCTTGCTTGTATATATATATGACCAGAAGGTCGCGGGTTCGATCCCCACCCATGGCAAGACACGACTGAGGTGCCCTTGAGCAAGGCACCTAACTCCCCTAACTGCTCCCCGGGCGCCGTGGTTTGGGGCTGCCCTCTGTTCCGGGCAAGTGTGTTCACTGCCCCCTAGTGTTCACTGGATGCATGGATGGGAGGTCACATTCCTTCAAAGGCAAAATAGATATACCCTAAAAAGCTAATATACCACTCAGCCCTACTATATACTACTACTAGTTAAATCTCCATCACACCTATGGTCATGAGCATTTTCTACCAAGCATCTAGATCTACTAAACAAACCTCATCCAGCTGTGCTGTACGTCGAGACGTCATGTCTGTGCGCTGAAGGCCGAACCTTTCAGAATGACAAACACAAATGCACCTTGAAAGGAAATGAGTCACTTACACATGTATTAGCGCCAGGAGGTAAAACAGAGGAAAGTCAATACAGTTAACCTGTATTATGAATGTGATTAATTTTGGTCCAAATCAGTGGCACTCTGAGTAACCAGTGTCACAGTGAAGTGTATTCATTCATTCATTCCTTCACTAAGAGAAATCGAGCAAAGCCAACTCACCAGCCAGCACTTTGTTGGGATGGAAGGAAACCCAGAGATCCCAGAGTAATCTCAAGTGGACATTGTGAAGTACTTAGATAACTCCACACACACTTAGGATCCGGATTGATCTACGGAACCTGGAGATGTGACGCGGAAACCCCTTCCCATTACACTACTGCCACTGCCACTCTAGATATTCATTCCCCTCCAAATATTTAGTCACCAAAAATCACTGTGTATTGTATCCACTCCAATTATATGAGTATTTTCATAGCAGGAAGAGAAGACAATCGAACGACCACCAGTCAAACAGACACATCTTCATCTACATGCAAACCTTGTGCTGAATGTATAAACGTCATAAACATTTCCATTCGGCATTCCCACTCAGGCTTTCTTATACACAAATCCAGACCTCGCGAGCCCACTGCTCTCTGTCTCACAGAGGTTATAGGGGACAGCAGTGGGGTGTGTGCCAGCAAAGCCCGGGCAACGCAGGAAAATATGGCAGGAATTCACATGGGCATAAACACAGCTGCTTATATCAGTATCAGGATCTCTCTAGTGCAGATACTTTACCAAAAAAAAAAAACAACCCCACAGACGCAGTCTGCATCGAATCATCATCAAAACTAGTCACCATGTGCATAACCTATAACACAGGCTGTATGTGTCCTCATCAGTTCATTTGGATTAGGCTTTATTAGCTAATAACGCAGCATGGCTTAAACAATGGCGCCAGTGTGCTCGTCTATCAAGATTAATTACAGCTTCCTGCCTTGTGTTCACTGCGAGAGACTTGGTATTCGCTCGTTTCAGTGAAAAGCATCCTTTTGTCTCAAAATCTTTTACAGTCATGTTAAATTAAATATGTGTATTTATGGCCCAAAGTCTGAGGCCATGCAATGTTTAACTATACTGCCTGGCCAAAAACACTCAGCATTTCTTATGATCTGGCGTTGCTTTATGTGGTCAGGTCCAGGCTCAGCAGTGGTCTGTGGCAGTAAAATGAAGTCACCTGAATGAGCAGATTATCAATAGATTCTGTCTTTCTGTCTTCTCTGAGGGGACAGGCATATTCCAGGACAATAATGTCAAGATTTATCAGGGGCAGACTGTGAAAGGATTCCTGCGCTGCCTTCCGGCATTGGACGAGCCGTGACCCTGACGGACTGAGCGGATAAGAGAACGACTGGCTGAAACTGTGAAAAAGTGATTCAGGGAGCATGAGGAATCGTTTTTTACACATGAACTGGAGTCCTGGCCAAAAAATCCTGACCTTAACTCCACTGAACATCCTTGGGACGTTCTGGAGAAGACTTCACGGAGTGGTTTGATTCTCCCATCAGAAACAAAAACTTAGCCAAGAATGAACGCATCTCTGGACAGGATTAAAAGTTGAAACAATGCCATGAGGAATCCTATAAACAAAGCTGAAGGCGGCCAACAAAATATTGGTGTGAACAATTTCTTGTTTTTGGCCAGGAGATAGTGAATGCTAATACAATTTTGGGAATAATAATAATAATAATAATAATAATAAAACTAATGTAATAATGTAAATCTGACAAGACAACAGAGTACAAACCTG
>JAOVVF010000018.1:12105633-12133064 GCA_028565595.1 Duopalatinus emarginatus
CTGTAAAGCTGCTTTGAGACAATGTTCATTGTTAAAGGCGCTATACAAATAAAATTGAATTGAATTGAATTGAAATACCCTTGGACAGGGTGCTAATCCATCGCAGGGCACCACACACCCCCACCCAGGGCAATTCAGCACATCCAATTCACCTACCATGTGTGTTTTTTGAGAGAATGGAGGAAACCGGAGCTCCCGGCAAAAACCCACACGGACACATGGAGAACACACTAAACTCCTCAAATGCAGAGACCAGAGTGAGACTTGAACCAACAACCCCAGAACTCTGGAGGTGTGTAGCACACACACCGTCTGCGAAGTCACCCACAATGTATTACGTCATTTAAATATCTGCATTTTGGCAAGTATAATTGAATAATTGATTAAAATGTTTATGACGAAAAACCTTACACATTGTTTTGATGGCACTGTGATGGCACAGGTGCATCGTGGACATTTTGACATCCATGTCTGAGTACAAATGGAATTGATTAGACCTGTTTTCATTTCACTTTATAGTACCCCATTGCCAAAAGGGAACTGTGAGAAGTTGGACTATGATTGTGATCTGCTTTTCCCCCCTAGACAGCCAATCCCTCTGCTGAAGAGACAAGCAGGAAGGAGTCCTGAATACGTGGACAGGAAGTAGTGGGAAAAGGAAGGATGAGATCAGAGTAGGTAGATGGAAAAGAGGATAAGGAAGGTGGGTCCAGTGTTGCCAACTTTGCACATCAAAAAAGCAACTAGCGACAAATTTAGCAATGTTTTCTGGTGTTACTGGAGACTTTTGAAGACTCGGACATGAAAAGACACGTTCTTCAGTTACTGTTGGACCAGTGGGTGATGCCGTGAACCCCGTCCCACAACACTCACAGGTGCTCGGTGTCACAGTCAGAGCAGAGAGCAGACCCACAGTGCCCAAAGCCGCCGCTCAGGCTGTCCGGTGAGGCTTTGCTATGAGTCCAAGCTGCCTGATAATGTTTAGCAGCTTTTTGGCACATCAGCTGCTTACTTATTTAAGTCCCTCAGCAACCTCGACCAAAATGAAGACCTCCTCTTTCTGTGACCCAGAACAAAATGTGTGTACATTAGGTCTTAAGAAACCTAGGTAAAAAAAAAACTGTGCCAAAGCGTCTCTTTTAAAGTCACACTGCAGATCCCAAGCACAGATCATTTCTGTAAAGCTGCTTTGGGACAAT
Organism: Duopalatinus emarginatus; assembly: GCA_028565595.1. NCBI lineage: Eukaryota > Metazoa > Chordata > Actinopteri > Siluriformes > Pimelodidae > Duopalatinus > Duopalatinus emarginatus. The sequence goes on from JAOVVF010000018.1 coordinate 12,106,833, forward strand.
GTCCATTGTTTAAAGCGCTATATAGATAAAATTGAATTGAATTGAATTAAAGGAGGAAGGTTGGACGTAGCGGTAGAAATTCCACCCCAATTAACAGTCTTTTGGTTAAATTTGACACGCTAACATTTAACAACACAGGACAAAATTGATTTATCTAATTTACATAAAAATGATTTGTGTAATGTTGGTCTAGGCAAAGCATTAAAGTCAGGAAGTTATTTTAAGAAGTGCTGGCCTATTTCAATGACAAAAAGCAAATAAAAACATGACAGCCAACAGCTACTTTCCTAACTGACGAGTTGGCACTGGGTGGCTGAAGCGTGGTGGAATTATCAGGTGTGTATCATATCTGTATATTTAGTGGCAGTGGTGTTTTCTAAACCTCATTACGAAGTGCAGTGTAGTCAGTAAAGGGTTGGAGTTCATGTGAGGATGAGGAGGGAACTGAGAGCTGCCCATATACTCGCATTACTTATTATATTATACCTCAGAGGCTATACTTTGCATATGTTTGTAGTTAGAAGCAACTGACCTCAACAGAGTTACAACACGGCACAAAATCGTTCCCAGGCTCTGTTTCTCCCATTCTTTCTCTCTCTCTGTCTCTTTCTCTCTCTCTCTCTGTCTCTTTCTCTCTCTTTTCTCTCTCTGCTGCCAAACACAGTCAGTAATCATGGAATATTTTAGGTGCGTGATTCAATTTGGAATATGTTTGAAGGTAATTTGAGAAATGTGGAGTCTGCAAGTAGAGGACTGTGCATGTGACTGAGAACCTGAAGACATGTCCACACATGCCAGACACACACTCACACACACACACACACACACACACACACACACACACACACACACACACACATACACACACTGGGTGAGAGAAACCATTTGCAAATCGGCTCTCCTGAGAGGGAATTCTTCCTGAACGAGTGTGTTTCAGAGAGTTTGCGCTCAGACTCTATGGATGATGAAAGGAACCTGTACAGGCTCGTGGGGCCAAACCTGACACATAATGCCTGGTATTCGTAGCTCTCTTAGTAAACTGTGAATGAGCTCTTTGAAGAGCCTTCAGAATGTCAAACAGAAATGTCTTACACATTTATTTGAGGGGGTAAAACTACACAACACAATTTAAATTTGATATATTATATGTTATGATGGAGTGTCAGGACGTTATATATTCAATACGGCAAAAACTAAGCACTGCTATGATGTGCTGCACTGAGCTATAAGCACTGATATGATGTGCTGCACTGAATGCTGGGATCATCTTGACGACTGAGGGAGCACACAGAGCTCCCTCAATATTCGCTCAGAATCAGGTATTTCACTAGGCATCATTTTAAAGGTTTTGAGACAGACCCCGTATCTGTCTAATCCATCTAGACTCATAGCATAACTGATTAAAGTCCCTGATACGCGCAGTGATTGGCTTGTTCAGTCGGATAATTTGCGTGTGTAAATAGTTGCAGATGATCTAAGAATAACCTCATACATTATGTCACATGCAAAGCTAAAGGAGTGAACGACATGTTAAGTAGACTTCTCTGTGTTATTTGCTCTTCATGACTAATCATCCTATTGTCTGTAGTGTCAATCCTGACAACGCCACCACGATACACCGATCTGTTACAGCAGTACTGGCTGTGTTCTCTGGGTGGACGAGATGAAATACTGCAATGTTAACCCAGCTGTGAGCTGATGTATGCAGAAGAGCATAACTACTCTTGATAGCACCTGCCTCACATGTGACCTGTATAGGAGGATGCACATGTTAGCCCCTACTCTCCCTAGTTGGTAGCTGTCATATGATAGGGGACTTGGTGGGAATTAGGCATGACCAAATTGTGGCCAGGGGTGATCGGTGTGCAGGGATCGGGGGGTTGGGGGGGTAATAATAAAGTCAACTTACCAGTCTGCCTCAACTCCTACACAATGCCCCATAAAACTAAGACATTGTTTTCTCGTGTTTTGAGGTTTCTTCACAGTGTGAAGTCTTTCACCCAAATCTTCACTGCTCATCTGATTAATTATTCAACTCAACAGGGACAGTTTGGAAACTTGTAATGACGTCAGCAGAGACAGAAATGTGTCTCAGGGTGTCTTGATGGCGAGACAGTATTCAATAATTTGTATTAATTGTGCATAATTAGAATAGAAATGATATTCCTATTGGTTCGGTACTACTAACCTACTGTAACTCCCATTCACAACTGCATATTGGTACAGACGATCTGACTGCATGACGTAAACATTACTACTATTTATATCAATAAAAAAAAACCCACCATTTCCTTATATAGTAGGTAATTTGGGTGGTAATGTGGTTTGGTAATACACCTCATACACTATAAGCAATACTTCTAAGAGTCGGCATTCTACCAGATAAACGTTACGTCATTTCACCTACTGGTGCTTTAGTGTTGATGTCAAACAAATCACATGTTTACAGTAAAATATTACACATGACTGTACTTGATCTCCATCAGCACTGCAGTGTACTCACAATGTTCTGTAGTAAAACAAAACAACTATCCACAACTACAACAAAAAAAGTCTTTGTAGGTAGATGAAGCTCGTACCGTGATACTATTACGTTGGATTACGCCTGAACAATAAATCCAAAGAATCAATGAATCACACATCCTAAAGAAGCCATTGTTTAGTAGAAATGTACATGAGCTCTTCCTATTAAAAGAAACTCCCAACATTGGGGCAGCACTGGGCTTGCAGTTAATGCTTGGGACCAGTTTGTTCCCCTGTACCAACAAGACACCACTGAAGTGCCCTTGAACAAGGCACCAAACCCCACAAATGGCTCCAGGGTGCTATGGACAGGGTTGCCCACTGCTCTGGCCAAGTGTGGTCACTGCCCCCGGTATACTAGTGAGTGTGTTTCATTGCAGGAACAGTGGTTCCACAGCAAACCAAAAAAACAGATATGAAAGGACCTTTGGTTAGTATTAGAGACCTGTGTCTCAGAGTGAAAGTGTTAGTGAAATTGTGTGATTAGACATGTTGTAATGAAGGACTTCAGCTTGTAGATTTGTGCTTGTTTTAATGTTTATTTCAACTTATTAAAGCTGTTTCATGTGTGGATTGAATGAATGACTCATGAATCATCTGCCAGTCACATGTGGAAAGGAGCTCACACACACACCACAGCTGGTGGTCTCACTCTCAGTTAGGGGTCTCAGCGATACAGGCAGACAGGTTAATGATTAAACTGTAAAGGATGGGAGGCAGTTTGGGGTTTTTTTGCCACCCACTCACTAAAAGACATGGCACAAGATCATATAGATGTGGCGTCTGTTTTGTTTTATGTTGAGCTCAGATGTGTGTCATGCTGTGTGCGTGTTTGTGTGTTTACTGTGTAATCTGTGTGAATGCCTGATAGGTTATAATGAATCTCACATAATTCTGTTATTCATATACACCAATCAGCTATAACATTAACACTACCTGACAAAACAGCTCTGAGGCATCAAGGCATGGATTCCACAAGGTGTGTGCTGTTGTGTCTGTGGCACCAGGACATTAGACACAGATCCTTCTGTGGATCTTCTGTTGGATTGGACTAGACAGGTTAGCCTTCAACCCTCCAACACACACACACACACACACACACACACACACACACACACATCTGTGTGTACTGGGTGTCCATGACTCTGTCAATAAGTCACTATTTGTCCTTCCTTGGTAGGCATTAACCTACTGACTGTCATTATAATTTGGGCCTTGTAGAAGTCCCTCCGATCTCTACACTTGCCCATTTTTCCTGCTTCCAACACATCAACTTTGAGAACTGACTGTTTTCCTTCTGCCTAATACATCTCACCCCTTGACAGTTGCCACTCTAAAGAGGTAATTAATGTTACTCACGTAGCTGTAAGTAGTTTTGTGGTTTTAATGTTGTGAATCATCGTGTGTATATGTTTACTATTCACATATCACTAGCATCATATTGTCCAGAAGTGAAGTATAAAGTGAAAGTGAAAGTAAAGCTTGCACACAGAGGAATGTGCCCTCCGCATTTAACCCATCCATGCAGTGAAATACACACCAGCGATCACACTTGCCCAAAGTGTGTGTGTGTGTGGGGGGGAGTTAGGTACCTTGCTCAAGGGCACTTCAGTCTTGCCCTGTGCGGGGATCAAACCCGGACCTTCCGCTAACGAGACTGGTTCCCTAACCACAAGGCCAAATCTGCACCAATAAGTGCAAGCATCAATAAAGGATTAGGGCTTTTTTTAGTCCACTCTGTAATGAAGTAAACACCTCTCCATATTATTTCAGCACTGATATTGCTATCTGTGAGATGAAAAGCAGCAGTGTGCTGAGACGTGTACTAACACTGTGGTGTAAATCTGCAATCTTTCTTTAGATAAGTAGGTACAGGTTAATATTCATTTATGAAAATATAAAACAAGAGTGTGTTTACTCCTGTGCTTTTATCTGCAGTGTATCGGTTTCTATGGCCTGAGATATAAACAGGAATAAAAACCTGTTTACGGGAAACACAGCGGCGTCGGGGGCAGTTCTGACTGAAATATGCAAAACTGAATTTCACCGAATGCTTTCATGAATTCTTCAGATAAATATTTGTAAATTACGCTCTAAACTGGTATCTTTTGCTCGAATATTCTCACATGAGCCCTTTTATAACCTCAGCGTGCAGTGTAACAGCCGTAACTTGTATACAGTCACGTACTGCTTGACTTCACCACCTGCCCTCAGGCTTGTACTGGGAGTGAGTTTTTAGTAAACACACTTTTGGGTATGGTTGAGAAAACCTGTCTATGGTCGTCAAGCCCTTCAACGCTGCAACTAATAAACAACTAGGTTTATTAAAGGCTCATGTCTCGCCTGCTAACATGCAGATGCCTCAGTTTGCTCTTCTATATACAGCACACACACACACGCACACACACACAGCACACACACACACACAGCACACACAGAGAAGCTGAGTCACACTGAGAAAAACCTGCAATCACACACCTGACTCATACATGGCATCTGTGTCTACTTCCGCTCTCTGCACTTATGTAGCTCACACACAGAGACCCCACCCCCACACACACAGACATACACATATGCACACACACACACACACACACACACACACACACACACACAGACGAAGACACACACAAGGTGTAGTAGACGGGTGATACTAATGGAAAAATGAGAGAGTACTCTTTTAAACACACTTTCACACATACACACCCCTAATGTAAAGCGGTCATGGCAACACGTAGCACCTGTCTGGGTCTTCTAAGAGAACACACACACACACACACACACACACACACACACACACACACACACACATTTTACTCTGCTTTTTACACTTGGCCACCTGTCAGACTTTGTAATGAGAAAGACAGCACCTCTCACCTAGCTGACTAAACTTTCAAACACACACACACACACACACACACATGCAAGCACACGTAGACCAAAGTTCTATATAAACAATAAAATCCAATACACTGAACCTTGCTTTTAAAGAAATAAGGAAGTGCAAGTTGGAGAGTGTTTATTTCTACATCGCCACTCAAATTCCCCCAAACACACAGACCTTACACCTTGTGTACATGACACAGTTGTAGCCTGGATTCACCAACTACTAAACCCAACCTACTACCAATACACACCAACTACTAAACCCAACCCCACCTATATATATATATAAATTAAATTAATAAATAAAATACTCGTTTATTGTTAATTGTACAATACAGCAGGGTGAAGAGTTACAATGAGGCACCTCATTCTCCCATTCACCTACTCCCCAGACTACTCCCCAGACTACTCCCCAGACTATGTTGACTGAAACAGCTATATAATTACCAGACTGTAAGTGAAATGAACAATGACAGCTGTAGCAGTTACTAACGACTACTCACACCCAGTCTTGGTGGTGAGGTGTTACTCTGTGACACATTACTGTGAGCTGAAGACTTTATTCAGTAATGCAGTAATGTACAGGATCACAGTTCAACATTGTTACATTACAGTTACTAACGTCAGAAATACATGTTACTTGTGTTACTTACACACAGATTTCCTGAGCTGTTCTCTGTCTGGGCTGCAGCACTGGTGGGTTGCCTGGTTCGCCAATTATAAGCGACTCTGGGCTTATTTTTCTGTCACTTAAAGTATAACTTTTATGCATGTTTCTAAATTCAGTTTCTTTTTGTTATATGCCTTTACTGATATAATTATAATTTTTCAGTTCTTATACTTATACAATGTTGCAGTGTTATGAGGGGCCCCTGAAAACGTGTTTATTGGACTATATTTTTCTAATTAGGGGCAACCATGGCCTAGTGGTTAGGGAACCGGTCTCATGACCGGAAAGTCGCGGGTTCGATCCCCACCCAGGCAAGACATGACTGAGGTGCCCTTGAGCAAGGCACCTAACTCCCCTACCTGCTCCCCAGGCGCTGTGGTTTGGGGCTGCCCCCTGCTCTTTGCAAGTGTATTCACTGCCCCCTAGTGTTCACTGGTGTGTGTGTGTGTGTGTTTCACTGCACAGATGGGTTAAATGCGGAGGTCACATTCCTTCTGTGTGCAAAACACAGTAAGGCAAAATAGTTCACTTTCTATCTTCTTAATGTTTATTAACAGATTGATTTGTTCTAAGAAAACAGCACCATAAAGAATAGTTGAGTTCATTATATACATGTTTGGTGTTGCTACTGCTGCTATATTTTGTTCCTAAATAAACCACTGAAAGGACTTTTATTCTTATCTTTTTAATATCTTTGTAAATATTTTATTCCAGTACATTTGTTTTGGTTTTAGAAGTAAAGTAATTAGTAAATGGATTACATTTTCAATTTTAGTTAAGTAATCAGTGATCCGTAATGGATGACTTTTTTTTAAGTAACTTCCCCAAAACTGCTCACAAGCAGCAAACCTAAATGTCTCAGTCCTTTAGGTTACACTCAGCATGAAGAGAAATGACTTGAGTCCTTGGAGTCCAGTCTAAAGTCCCCTGAGCCAAGTCTAAAGTCCCTGTGTGTGTGACTCAAGTGTGCCTCAAGTCCTCGTTTCTCAGTGTTCAACACTCACATCTATAGCATTTAGAGAAAGCTGGTTTGAATAAACCTTTCTGAATAAATACAGAGGACAGACGTACAGTGCAATTAAAGGTGTGTGTGTGTGTTGCCATGGGAAATGTTTATGCTGCCTCTTTATGCTGAATGCCACATTGTCAGCACTGTCTGTGCTCAGCTAGCCGAGCATACAACAAAGCTTTAGTACATGCATCAACCTGATCTCTATCTGTGCTCTAAAGTAAACAAGCATGTCTCTGTTCCAACCCATTATACGTCCCCAGCAAACACACACACACACACACACACCATATGATTTATTAGTACTTATTAGTATTTGTAGCTCCTCTTCATTGCCAGGAACACATTTTAGATCAACTCTGTGTATGAATTAATCTATATACAGCCTAGTATGTCAAATTATGTGTGTGTGGTCTGAAGGCAGGAATGTACATCCTTCCTGTCTGCCTTTCTGTGTGTGTGTGTGTGTGTGTGTGTGTGTGTGTGTACACCTGTGTATCACACATGGCTGTAAAACTGTCTTGCTTTGAACTCCAAGCGAGTTGACACAAAGCAGTACGTTCCTCAGGTTCTGCTGAAATGTGCGCGCACACACACACACACACACACACACACACACACACACACACACACACACACAAGCATTTACACAAAATGCCCCTGGGAGTCTGAGCAAACATCCTCAACAGTTTCTTCATCTTCGACAGTTAATACTGCCAGTCAAGTCGACACTCCGGTTACTCTTTATCTGAATTTCTACAGCAACTAATCGACGTGGGATTAAGTGTGAATACAAGCGTCCTCTAAGAATGTCCTACATGTCATACCATTCCTGGGAAGTCATCTCCGTGACTGCTGTGTGAACGGAACCTGGCAGATTGAAGAAGCAGAAGAAGAGTATTAATAAATAAACGATCTGTTCATTCACACTAAAAAGGAAAGGCTTTAACAGGTGAGCTGCACAGGATGGCTGCGTCCGAAATCACACACATAAACAATGAGCACAAAAAAAGTCAGCAATAGGCTGGTCTTAACCAATCCGATTTGACTATGTAAATTCTGAGTCAGGGACCTCTAGGTCCTAATACCCAGGATACTAGGTGAGGAAAAATAGACCTCAAATGGCATAATGGGGTTTATTAGCCACACCCTTATTCGCAACACTCGTTTATCATTATCTAATCTGATTGTCCTACTACTGGATTGTAGGGGTGCTGGAGTCCGTCTCAGCACTCACTGGGCACAAGGCAGGAAAAAAACCCCAGACAGGCCACCAGTCAAACTCATTCACACACCCACGCTTACACCTAGGGGCGATTTAGTATCTCTGCCTCACCTGACTGCACTGCATGTTTTTGGACTGTAAAAGGAAACATACAGGGGTGAACATTCAAACTTCATACAGAACGGCCACGTTTCTAACAGGTAAGTCAAAACAGTTCCCATAAGGACCTGACTCACACATCTGTCATTTGGCTGTGTGTGTGTGTGTGTGTGTGTGTGTGTGTGTGTGTGTGTGGCACAGGTAGAGTCTTTAACAAGCAGCAACAAGCTTGTGGTCTCTAAGTGAATAGGATGATTCTCTCTCTCAGTCTCTTCTTTTCACTTGTGTATTCATGCGTAGATATGTGTGTGTGTGTGTGTGTGTGTGTGTGTGTGTCCACATTCCTTCTATTGTTAACGTAGCTAGTTTTAAATCACACCTTTGCTCATCCTGCTCACACAGCTGACAGGACACACACACACACAGATCATCTCCCACAGGACTAATGTTGCCAGCACAACGGTTTAAACAAGAATTGAGTGAAGTGCTTATTGACCACTGTGCTTGCACACACAGAGGAACCCGACTTCTGCGTTTAACCTATCAGTGCAGTGAAACGCGCACACACACACACACACACACACACACACACATTAGGGTGCAGTGAGTAACCCTATCCACAATACATGGGGAGCAGTTGGGGGTTAGGTGTCTTGCTCAAGGGCACTTCAGTTGTGTCATGTCAGTTTGGGAATCGAACCAGTGACCTTCTGGTCATGAGACGTTCCTTACCTACAAGCTCATGGCTGCCTAATGTAACTGTTCTTTACTCATTTGGTTTTATGTGCAGACAATGAGACAGTACAGGTTTAAGTCAAATCTGAAAATCATCACAGACCTGACACTAGATTTCCTGTTCAGTGTGATGTCATACACTTTAAGACATGGCTCACGTGATTCTTTAAAATGGCTGGTCGTGATATTTCTGTGATTGTAACTGAAGTTCATGAACTTCATGAGTCGCCTCTCAAATGGCTTGCTACCTTTCTCCTGAATCGGAAAAACCTTTGGGACCATCTTCAGAGGAAAATAATTAGCTCTGTAAAAAGGATTTAAATAATAACGAAATCAGCCAGGCTTTACAAATGTGCATTAACTTCCTGTACCTGCTCTGTGTGTGTGTGTGTGTGTGTGTGTGTGTGTGTGCGTGTGTGCTTTGTTTAGAGGATTCATTTCCGTTCATCATCGTAGCTCAACACCTGCTCTGATTCATACAGCTTCATACAGACGGCTGAAAGTCAAACACACTGCTTATCGTTCATACACACCAACATCCAGCTGATGAAAAGAGGTTTCCAGGGCAGAATCAGATGAAATTACACTGCAAGAATAACAGCGCTGCCTAAACAAATAGCTCATGTATGTGAGTCAGCTGGCAATGTTCACCTAGAAGACCTGGTTATTTTATCAGTGACATCTCACTGGCAGCACGGAAAGAAGCACAGCTTGGATTAGACACAGTGAGTCAATGCGGATTCGTGGATTTGTTTTCAATTCAATTGAATTTAATTTACAGAAATATAGGATATTGAAAGATTTAGAGAAATATAGGATCTGGATTTACACATTTTTATACATTTTTATCTCTGATGAGAAGCTGGAGGTGACAGTGGCAAAGGAAAATGTCCCTGATGTGACAAGAGGAAGAAACCTGGAGATGAAGGAGACTAAAAGGGGACCACATCCTCATCTGGGACACAGTGTGATTATAAATAAACCCCTGCTATATGCTATATTCCTGTATAACCAGGAAATTCATTATAGCCATAACATAAAGTCTGATTCAGGTTGGATTTTGTCAGCTGTTCACTGACATTTGACTAGTGGACAGTAAAACTACTCAGTCCTAGTTATCTGTTTACATCTGTCTCAGCCTGAAGCTAAAAATCATGGCGCTCCATGGTGGTGATTTTTAAATAGTCTGTGTAGGTTCATCCTCAGAAGCAGTGAATGATGCTCATTGGACGATACTCCAATCTTATCAAGGTGGATAAAATGCTTACGAGTCAATAGAATTACTAACACCAAAGTACTGAAAACATCTTAGTGACACCCAACCCAGTCAAAGCTCCAACCAGACAATCACCCCCCCCCCTTCTGTCTCAGACATCCTCACTCTCACACAGTGATAAGATACTCTCTCAGAGACCTTCTAAATGCATCCAAATATATCTCAGAGTGTATGTAGAAAACAGATCACAGCAGTTGAGTGCTCTGTGTTTCCTAGAGATGGCCAACAACACCATCAGTGCTGAAAACTAACCCGGCTAACGCTGCTAGAGTCAGGAATAAAAACGTCTTGGACCTCCAGCACCTCATGTTCACATTACTAATCTGTGATACGGTCCTCCAGTGAACACATCAGGCCGGACATGTCAAAATATGGGTGCTGAAAAAAGCATTGCGATTCCTCGTCCTGGCGATTCTGAATCGATTCAAAATCCACAAAAATTGATTTTAAAATGCCTTTAAGTTTGATCTACTCCTGAGCGTACTGCATATCGCATTACGTGTCCACTCGGCCACCATAGAAGAGGGCCGTCTAGGCCACTGTACAGCAAGCTAGTTAGCCACACCAGCTCCCTTTCTAGTGGACTCTGTTAGACAAAATGATATAAAATATAAACACAGTAATGCACTATGACTTTAAAGTATATATTTTATTTTCAGTTAAAGGTTAATGCACCATAGTAAACTGAAGACTATGTTCACTTTTGTATTAATATATTTTGAGTTATTTGTACATTGATAATTTTTTTTTATTTATGAAAAAGCCAAGCAGCTAACCTAACCTAATACTTGTCATTTAACTAAGTTACAGAATTTTATACACAATCCTATTTTTGCTATAAATATAAAATTATGCAAAAGATTTGATACAGTAAGGAACCTAAAGGTAAGGTTTTAAATAAATGTTCTATATGCTTGCGTTGTTGTTTCATCTTGTCAATCATATAATTTAAACAAAATTTATAAACCATGTAAATAAAAAAAAAAATGTTCATGAATCGAAAATCGACTCGGAATCGAACCGAATTGCCAGACATTAAGAGACCCCTATGTCAAATATCATGTTAAACATGTCGACTTTGTTCTGGAAAAACCTATTTGCTTCCTTAGTTGTAATTTTTGTACTAAAATTCATACATACAACATACAGACGCTGTAACGTCACAGCTCCAAGTTACTATTCATTCGATAGTTCTGTGCTACTGTTTCTATAGTAACCACTTACACAAGGATCGTATAGCAGTTTATTCCTCTTAAAGAGACAATACACTGTTCTTACTGTTCTATAAGGAGATAACGCTACTACAAGATCTACAAGACGGAGGACTTTGCCCGTTCTGCATTTGCTTGTAGTATTAACCTCAAGGCTAGTGAGGCTGTGATGGTTTAGTGCTGCTGTAACGTTACAAGAACAGGAACTAGCATGTTTCATGAACATTAAACATAATTACGGATGAATGAAAGCATGTGACGTGGCGTTCATTAAGTAATGAAATATGTAATCCTCTGCGAATTGCTGGTAGGAGAAAAAATAACACACTGCAGGGTGTGCTGTTATTGGAAAATAATCATGTAATAATCGTAACGGTGCCACAGGACACCACCCCGTCTCTGATTCCTGTCCTATAACAGCATGCTCTGTAGTGTGGTTTTTTTTTTCCTTATGGAAATAACTGTTCACAATTATTAACAGCTTGACCAAAGACAAATACAGCAGGTCTCTTTCCTCTTACAGGAATTTTCTTCCACAACACACTTGGTCAAATGTCAAGGAGAGACTATAAATCTCAATCAGACAGAGGGAAAAAAATATACTTTATTATGCAAGTCATTGGCAAGACCATTTTGGATTTCTGTCTAATTCCACAGGAAGTTTGACCTCAGGGCAGGACAACACGGTGTAGGGCAGCCACCTTACAGCAAGAGGGGCCTGGGTTTGACTCCCCAGACAGGCGACGTGTTCTCCCCGTGTCTGTGTGGGTTTCCTTCAGGTGCTCTAGTCAGGTGAACTGTGAATGTGTCTTTATGTGTGTCTGCCCTGCATGGTCCAGGGTGTTTCTTCCTTCTGCCCAGTGAATGCTGGGATAGACTCGAGCATCTCCCCCATGACCCATCAGTATGATAGGTGGCTTAGATAATGAATGAGCGAGTGAGAATGTGACCTGTGAGCACTTTAATTCACATCAGTACAATAATGAGACACACACACACACACACACACACACACACAGAGCATGGAATAACTGCTGAATTGTAAAACACATTCAATTTTATATTCATTGCTCTGATTTTATGAACTGAAAACCCACATGAACACACTCTCACGTAAATGATGAGAAGTAACACAATCCCTTGCTGCCTTTCCCCCCGCTCTTGTCTGTAATCATCCGGTGTAAATGGAAGGAAACGCACCTGTTGTTAACATTAACCGTGCATCTGTTCCATCCTTTGACCTTTGCATAGGGAATCAATTTACCTGGAAAAGATGGCTCGTGAGAAGGAAAGAGGGGGTGTTGAACAGGAGAATGAAAGGCCGAGGACTCAGAGTGAGTTTTAAAGAGCTGTGGAGTCGTCCATCCTGCCAGGCTGCTCCCTACAGACACCATGCATATTACTCATGTGCTTTTACTCATAAGCCAGGAATGACTGGAGCACTAACTGATATGTTAGTCTTAAAACCGAGAAACTGTTTGCTAAAGATAGCGTCAGATCAGATTAGCCGTTAAAGCATATCCGAGTATGTTAATTACTTAGCTTATAGGTTACCTTAGATTAATTAGCTTATCATTAGGTCATCAAATAAAGCGAACTAGCTGCTGAAAAGCATCAGTGGCGTAAAAATTCAGAGCAATGAGATTTGCAGGCTACTCGTACAAGTACATACACCTTTTGCCACTTGGGTTGTGTAGGGTATCGAATCACTAAATAGAAAAAGAAAGAGAAGTTAAGGCTGTGTCCCAAACAGGATTCTGTGTATACAACGCTGCAGGTATAATTACACAAAACACACAAAGACACGCCAAAAACAAGCACGCTTTCCATTAGCAAGCTCTCGATAAAACGATCGGACAACTGGGCAACGACGCAAGCTACACAATGTGGAGGAATCTGTTCACTCTTATCTATCTTCATCTATCGGTAACTAACTTTTCATCAGATCTGAGAACCAAAACGCCTTACATGGTCATGGCAAAACAGCTACAAGAGCATGAGTCATTTTTAAACCATGACTTATTAATCTATTTTTATTATTATTATTATTTTAGCAAAAAATTCTTCACATTCTTGAAAAAGCTGACTTTACATCCAGGCGCTATCACTGCAGGAGCTAAACATTACCTACTGAACCTAGAGGGCTAGATGCCTGGAGCAGTTTGGTTAGGGTCCTCAAGGGTCCCTTTGTGAGGATGGCGTCATGGGGGAGCATCAGGGGTCATCACACTGGTTAAAGTGTGACCTAGTAACTGTGTGTGTACGAGAGAGAGAGCAAGAGAGAGAGAGAGAGAGAGAGAGAGTTGCCTTGTCTTTCCTAATTTTCTCCTCCGTATGCGGTTAAACTGAACAGCGGAGAAGAAATTAAAGTGCAATGGATCATGTAGTTGTGGGAGAAAGAGTTCTTCTCCTCAAATGGGGCCATTTGTCTGAGTAATTATGATGGCACGGCCTTGTGCAGAGGTCGAGCGAGAAAAAATAAGCGCGCTGACTTAGCGCCAGCTATGAATCTGCCAAAGTGTTTAGTGACTCCCGGCTGCAGGATTATGACCGCCTTGTGTGCTGTTGTGTTTTAATTCCAGCGCTCGCTCTCGGTCTCGTCAGGCCCCAGAATAACACGAGAGTAATAACACGACAGTGAGTGGAAAAAACAGAAGGAACAAGAAACCAAGAAATCAACAAATCAGATAGAAACCGCAGCTGTGCGGTGTGCATGTACAGTAGAACTACAGTAATACCTGTGGGAATTAAGAGCTTTCCAAATGCTGGGCTAGATTGGAAGACAATGTGCTTATGTGTTATATTTGATGGTGTAGTGGTTAAGTATAGACCTGGAGCTTATGTCTGACTCCTGCTTTATTTAATGCAGGTTTAACCTGAGAGAGAGGTCAGAGATACTCTATAACGGCACGGGCGGCTCTTAGTCTAGACGAAAGGTGATTGACCTCAACAAACAAGTGGTAGAACATTAGCAGAACCTCAAACACGCAGACACACACACACACACACACACACACACACACACACACACACACGCACACACACTCTCTCTCTCTTTATGCAGAAGAGGAAAGCCACTTAACGCACTTCTTTCTAGTCACTGTTTTTTTTATTAAACGCTCTGTCTATCTCCTGTCTCTGTGTCACGCAACGCACGTCTGTCACAACATAAACCCCTTCGGTTTTTCACGTTTCACGTCTCTCCTTTTCTGCTGTATGGGTGGAGCATGAACTCTACGGAGATCCTCTTAATCATACAATTGTGTTGTGTTTTTTATGATAACGGCACAACGTTATACAACTGCATATATTAATGTGATCTCTCCCTCTATTCCTGTAAGCAGTGAGCAGAGCGTGTGTGTGTGTGTGTGTGTGTGTGTCAAGAGAGCCTGAAAGACAAAAGAACTTGTGTTGATGTTTTACACTGACTGACATGCATAAAAATGTGTTCCCATGCCTGCTGTGTTTCTGTACATCCAGCCATTAGTTATTCAGCTGAAAACTGTGTGTGTTGTTGCTAGGTTTCTGTTTATAGCTCTTACTGTACAGAACTGAGTCAGGGGTGTATGCATTGGCCAGAAAGCCGCTCTGTGTTTGCGCTACACACACGCTGTTCTGTGTGAGTTTTAGCAAAGAGTCTAAACGATAGAGCACGGCAATCTGCCATGTTCTGTTAAGTGATCTGGCAGATAACCCCTGGGAGCTCCGATTCCAGTTCTGTGTGTGTGTGCGTGTGTGTGTTGAGTGTGTTTCTTAGAACCACGAATGCACACATGCGTAAAGTGATGAGATTTACACATGATGTGGGAAACAAAACTGGCACAGAATGAGGAACAATAGAGAAACAAAAATGTTTCTAAATGGATTTTCTGGGATTCTCATTCAATTTTAACAAGCATAGAATGAGTTTATTGTCAGAGTATGCCCTAATGTGTCTAATGTGTGTGTGTGTGTGTGCATGCATTGTGTCACCAGAAGTCACTTCCAATGTGTATTCCCATCTCATGTTTAGTATTCCCGGGAAAGGAGGCTCTGGTTTCACTGTGACCCTCGACAGGGTAAAGCTTTTATTAAAGATAAAGGAATAAATTAATCAACTTTTAAATGTTTTTTTTTTTAAGTGTGAAC
This sequence comes from Duopalatinus emarginatus, assembly GCA_028565595.1. Taxonomy (NCBI): domain Eukaryota; kingdom Metazoa; phylum Chordata; class Actinopteri; order Siluriformes; family Pimelodidae; genus Duopalatinus; species Duopalatinus emarginatus. Next base: position 12,122,595 of record JAOVVF010000018.1, read on the forward strand.
ATTATTCAGTCTGAACCCCATTCTCACCAACATTCTCACCAACAACATTCTCACCAACAACATTCTCACAAACATTCTTACCAACATTCTCACCAACAACATTCTCACCAACATTCTCACCAACATTCTTACCAACAGCATTCTCACCAACATTTTCACAAACATTCTCACCAACAGCATTCTCACAAACATTCTTACCAACAACATTCTCACCAACATTCTCAAACATTCTCACCAACAGCATTCTCACCAACATTCTCACCAACAACATTCTCACCAACATTCTTACCAACAGCATTCTCACCAACATTTTCACAAACATTCTCACCAACAACATTCTCACCAACATTCTCAAACATTCTCACCAACAGCATTCTCACAAACATTCTCACCAACAGCATTCTCACCAACATTCTCACAAACATTCTCACCAACAGCATTCTCACCAACATTCTTACAAACATTCTCACCAACAGCATTTTCACCAACATTTTCACAAACATTCTCACCAATAACATTTTTACCAACATTCTCACCAACAACATTCTTACCATCAACATTCTCACAAACATTCTCACAACTAACATTTTCACCAACAACAACCTCACCAGCAGCATTCTCACCTACTACAAACTAAACAACATTTAAAAAAACATTTTCTACATTCTCACCAACAATCTCACCTACAACAAACCAAACAACATTCTCTCCAACAACACTCACCAACATACTCTCTAGCAACATTCTCTCCATCAGCATTCTCACCTACAACATGTGAATACGATACTATTCATGCCAACCACACTCTAACCACTAACATTCACCCTGACGGAATTCTTGCCATAACATTCTTACAAACATTCTCACCACAACATTCTCACAGATAACATGAGAATATGATAATATTCCCCACTAACAACACTCTTACCACTAACATTCACTCTGACTACATTCTCACCCAAAACATGATCACAGACAACATTCTCAAAAACCACACACTCTCCTCTGTCAGCTTCTTTAGGCCTTTATTTATATTCTATAAATCAGTAGGAATAAACAGACTTCATATTTGATGTTTGTATTTCCTTTCCAGTTCCCTTTACCACTTAACGACACTAACAATACTACTAACACTTCTAATAACACTAACACTAGTATCAATACTAACACTACTAACACTTCTCTCTCTCTCTCTCTCTCTGTGCTGGGTGTGTTTGAACATTAACCTCTTGCACAATGTAAAGCTTGTCTCTAGGACTCTGATATGACTATAAATGCTATCAGCAGTGTCCATATCAGCTGCTGAACATATACAGGTCTCTCTCTCTCTCACACACACACACACACACACACACACACACACACACACACACACACACACACACAGACAGTCTCGGCGTGAATGGACTCACACTGGCTCCACTCCTAATACCACTGCCTTTGTGAGCAATCAGCAGTGTGATTTACGTGAAAGTGGCCTTTAGAAACAAACCCCGGTCCATCAGTGTTGAGTGTTTTTAAAGAAGCCTGCCAAGACTAATAAGCAGGTTACACATCCTTCCTAACAAACTGGTTTATTGAGCTTGACAGCAATGTACAGCCAAAAGACACATACTACCACATACAAAAAAAGGCAACTGTTTTTGAACAGAAGAGCTTAAAGAGCTTTAGATAGGAAATTTGCTCATAGTTATTTCAATCGACGGGTTAATCGGCGGAAAATATATTGACTGTTATGTGTTTTGTATTGTCAAGCCACATGAACAGGCCATGCAAGAACATATAAAGCACACGGACTATATTTAAAACGGAAAAGTGATGAACAAATCTATAGCGAAATCACGACGGCATTCTCGGCGTGACACAGAGACCTCGACTCATGTACTACAACTCGGTTTATTTTGTGGTTCCAGACAATTAAATGGGGAGAAGTTATTATCCCTGCAGTCGGGTGCAAGGCGAGGTTAATCTACAATTAAAGTGTTAGCATCTGTGCTAGCCTCTCACCTGACCACAGACAATGGCGGGGATTGTCATGTAGACTTTGCTCTTAGGACATTAAACACTGTTTGGGGTTTGAACAGGAAGTGATCAGCAGAGCCTTGTTCTAGAGGTTAAAGGCTAATACCAGGGGTGAAAGTTTGTATTTCTTTAGCACTTACTATGCGGATTGTTTTTTGCTGTGCTCGTTTGTAGCGTTTAACCTCTTTGGACCTTAGACTAAAAAAAGGCTGACCCCTAAATTAGCTCTAGCCTTACTTTTAGTATAAAGCAGAGAGGCTTAATCACCATGAAATGGTGGTCTCCTACATCCAGAGGTGGTGACAAGAAAAACCTCGCTGAGCCTAAATGCGGAAGAAACCTTACAAGACTCAAAAGGAAAGAGTAAAGATAAATGTGTTGAAAGGGTGTTCGGGTTCAGTATGAGTCTTTATGATTACAGCAGCAGGGCCCGCATGAGATTATCCCCTGAAGCAGGAGTCAGACTTCCACATGTTTCTGGAAGTGTAATGCTTTAGGGTATCCATGTGGGACCATGAACAGCAGCAGAAAATCTGACTGACATTAGGATGGAAACGTGCCTCTGGAGAAAACGCACCATGAGGATTATCAGACGTTTTAAATGAGGCGTGTTAGAGCGGGGGCTAAACGACAGACCCTTGGGTGGAGCAAATTTGTTACAGAAATGCTTACAGAATATACTGACAGACAAAAACCCAGAATTACCTCATTTAAGCCTTGGAGAAACAACCTTTCTCTCTCTCACTCACACACACACACACACACACACACAGAGAGAGATAAGAAGCAGGAAGGATGAAGCCTGGTCAGACTTTACATACCAGATGCCCGGTGTGCTGTGGCTGAATCTGTCCACAAACGTTGCAGAAACGTACAGTTCCTCTGCAAATCAGCGGACTCCACTGGGGACTCTTTAACTGCCAACAAATACTCAGTGAAACAAAGAGGTACCCAGGGTTTAACCCTGACAACTCAAGTGGCCGGAAAACACATAACGGGAAAGGAAAAGTGCTGGAAATAAATAGACAGGAATGTGTATGGGTCAGCACATCAACCCCAGCCTAGCATAGTGACCTTGGCCTTCCTGCCCAGTGTTTCATATTTAATGTGCTACGGTGTAAGACTCATGAACACATCAGTGATTCATGGGACGTGGTTGTGTGAGTCGCACACTTACTCCCATTACTCAGTCATTTAAACTGCTGAGTACATCTGTAGGAGAGGTCACCTGCTTCGAGCTGAGTTTAAGGAAAGCACGTTCTTTATAGGAGTCACACCGCAGGCTTAGATTACTCAGGATGTAACCAGCGGCTAGAGTTTGTGTAATAAGATTTGGCGACAACATCACAAATGTCAATCAAAAAGCCTGTTCATCTTGGGCGTGTTGGCATGGAGCCACATTCTCAGCCATGTCACAATAGTGTGGTTCTGTTAGTGACTGTGTGAGAAAAGGCAGCCGTTTGGAAGTAAAGCTCAGAACAAAAAAGGACTATAACTACCGGTATAAATGGCACGGTCGGTATTACGAGCTACTAGCAATTGGGTATGGATTTGCGTAATGTGGTGAACAATCTATCATGTTTAATACATTCTGTTTAGATAGTAATTATATTGTATGTACACTTGAAGTGCCAAAAAACTAGTTGAAATGAGCTTATGCTCATAGGCTGGTGGTGGCTCTATAATGCATTAGGATTTGTTTAGCTGCTATCCCATGAGACCTCTGGTACATCTACAAACATCTCTTACATTCGAACACTGTGTGTGTCTTCTTTCTGATTTTGGATCGGAGGAAATAGATTGTGTGTGCTTATAACGGTGCACAATTAAAGAAAGCGCTTACGTCCTCGGCTGTAGAAAAGACGAGCTCCAAGAGTGAGATTTTTTTTTTTCGTTTTAAAAAATGATGATGAATCGGCCAGAGAAGCAGACACAGCAAAACCAGGATGAACCAGTCAACGAGAACAACTTGGTGTGTTGATGAGAAACACATCTGTAAAGCTTTTGACCTTGACTTAGATTAGACTAAACATTTTACTGAGAGTTGAATTCAGACGTACGCTGTGAGAGTCAGTACTGCTTACTGTTAAATGTCAGACATGTACATCTACATAGCAACATTAATATATTCTAGGTGGGTAGTCAGTCAGTATAGAAGGTCACATGTACTTTGCAGCACAGTAGAATTCTTTTCTTCACATATCATAACTTGCTAGAAAGTTGGAGACATAGTGCAGAGTCAGGCATAGACACTGGAGCAGAGAGGGTTAAGGGCCTTGCTCAAGGGTCCATCACTGGCAGCTTGACAAGGCTAAGGTTTGAACCTCTCTGATCAGGAACCCTGAGCCCTAACCTTTGAGTCACCACTGCCCTCGAAGGATGCATATGTACTTTATGAAAAGATTTTCCTGAGTGAACAGACTCATGTTTTATGTGTGTGGGTGCTTATTATACTTAATATCACCTGCTTTCACGACAAGGAATTAAATAAGCGGGATCTATGAACTGAGAGAAAAATAGAAAGAGAGAGAGAGAGAAGAGAGAAAGCAAAAGGATCAAAGGTTCAGGATAATGGAGAAGGAGATGAAACAGACTGTTTCTAGCTTTATAAAATGATTTCAAACCCACCCCATCCCCTCACACACACACATATAGACAGTATTTATAGTGTGGTCTCAGTGCGGTCTCTGGCTTCTCAGACGTTCAGAAGAATGGAACATGTGGTAGACATGCTGAGTAGAAACCAGGAGCATTGACTACACACTGGAATCTACATTACTGGAACATACAATGAGAAGGGAGAAGAATAAAAACAGACTGCGAGCCGCTTGTTTCTGCTGTGATCATGCTACCATAGGGAGCGGTTAAGAGACATGCCAGCTCTGATAGGACAACAAGCCTCGGTTTTTTTTTTTTAGAGAGAAACACCAATATTAATCCCAGCAATGGAAATTTCATCAAAATAAAAAAGCACAACGCTGCCAAACTGAAGAAAACCTAGTCATTTTAGCTGGGCAAAGCTCGGCGTGGTCATATATAACGCCTGACTATTGGTCTTCTAACACTGTGAATACAGATTTGTGGGTTTTTAGATGATTGGCAATAAACAGGTGAAAGTAATACTGCTCGACATGTAGAGGAATATAAGATATCATATATAAATCATCAGAAAGTTGCTATGCTGAGACTTTTTTGAGCTGGTAGAGAAACTACTCCAGTGCGCGACATTAATAAATATTCTGTGTGATTGAATATGATCAATCGAGACTTAAGTGAAGGTGAACCACTCATTGACCACTGTGCTTGAACACATAGATGAATTTGACCTTTACATTTAACCCATCCATATCGCACAGCCTTAATGTATGTCTGGTCAAAAAAAGTATGATCTGGTACGTTTTTTCCACCAATGTGTAGTAGCTGTTAGTTCTGGGCTGGTGTTAGTGCTGGGTCGAAGTTGGAACCAGAACCATCTAAGAACTGTTTTTCTTTACTATATTATCTATATTCAATATTATAGATAATATATACTCTATCTGCACTAAAGGTGGAGCTAAATCCAATACAGTATTCAGTAAAGCATCAGTAGAGAGTGTCTTTTTATGGGGAAAAAAAGAACTGGTTTGAGATTAGACACTGGCAACCACCTTGATGGAAAAGAAGTAACAGTCTCATGGTTCCTAATTGCTCAAATTGTGTTCACTATAATTCCAAGGCTTTTAATTGGTGACCTTCATCATACTTCCACAGCGAACCTGGTCTTCCGCGGTGCTACACCTAGCCAGGAAAAACTCATGTCAAAACCGTTAACCTTTTCTACACCGGGCTTCATCATTCATCCCATTTCCACTGGGAAAGAAACCAGCACTGCCACCCTGCCCTGTCACATACAGAGCTGAAACCCAATGTAGCATGAACACCTTAATAACCTTAATGGTATCCACATCTGCCTGCCTTCATAACAGAGAGCCTGACCAGGAGTTAAATGTCAGAAGCAGCTCAAATATTAAAAAGTCATTAGAAGTTCTGTAATAGTTTTTAAACCCACTAGTATTAAGAAGGGTTGTTGTTAGTCCTCAGGAGCTCATCAACACAGTGTAGAGGCAGGCAGCCTGCTGCTGATCAGACAGAGAGACACAGTGTGGGAGGGAAAGAGTGAAAAGTGGAGTAGAAGCTCGGGGGCTCAATCTTGTTGAAGACAGTTTGTTTCAGACAGCCGCAGACGTGTCCCTACTGAGCCTCTAATGATCTAACGACAGACGCTTCAGGCGATATCACTCCGATTATATAGTTTCTGGGAGGCACAAATACTTCCTGAACCTGAAGAGGCCTGTTTAAATCAAAAGGTAAAATTTTTCCAAACAGTGGAACAATAATACACTTGTTGTATGTGCTTTAGCCCACTTTCTGAAATCAAATTAAGGACCTCATTAAAGAGGTCATTTTGAGGTCACAAAAAAATGGCAAGGAAACGATGTATAACATAATGACGCTCCAATGCCGGGATCAAACTACGCAACAGTTTTGTCTTTCACGATGTTCACTATATCAGATTGGGCCATAATAGTGCCATAAAGTTTTGACACCACAGTCGGGAGACTGTCGACACCACATCGATTACACCAGATAGGTTGCCAGGGGCAAGGAATATCAGGGAACGGGTCGTAGGATTTGGAAAGACACAAAAAATCGAATACACTAGACTTTTACCTACACTAGACTAGTGTGTCATGTGGTATCCCGGATGCTGTTGTTTGATGTTGTCACACTACATGTTCCTCGCTCCAGACGCACATATTTGCATCCGAGTTTTTTTTTTATATATCACAAATCACATCATCTGTAGTCTGATCTTGGCATAAGGGTGTGCTTTAGGCTGATTTTATCACAGGAGTTTTCAGGTGTGATGCAAATTCATAACAATAATAATACCGTAACGTCCTGAGTTCAATTAATTTAATTTAATATTAATAATATTGCCAATAAACAATTTTCAGCTGTGCAACATGTTAACAGTAAACACTGTTTTTTAAGCAACATAACATCTAAAGATCGGGATATTTTATAGACAAAACTATGGCTGTTGTTTAATGAATAGATTTAGAGTCTGGAGTCAGTGTTATGACCGTGACATGTTTAACTGGTCAGGATTAAGCTCAGCAATTTATTGTTATATGGCAATAAAATGAAGTCAGCTGAAAACCTGAATGTACTGCATGAGAAGGATACGCTGGAGAAGACTTCACAGTGTGGTTCGACTTGTGCATTGTGTGCCTTTTTTAGCCAGACAGTGCAGATCATGACAGGACAGAGCCGGAGGGTTAGAAAGACAAAAGGGTCACTTTAGTCCCTGTCAGTTTCCATTCATCTGTTTACGCTCGGCCTCTAAAATACACAGGCTCTCTAAACACGTGAGGGAACTGTGTGTGTGTGTGTGTGTGTGTGTGTGTGTGTGTGTGTTTTCATAAAACATGCTCAGTGTAATAACAAAAAAAACCTGAGGTATTTTAATACTGTATTACGAATCAAACCTTAATACCTGATTCGGGTCAGTGGGGTGTCCATTCACACTGAGTACATTTGTGCAGTGGTCTATTAGTCTGTCTGGTGTATTCACTAGTATAATCTGAAGGTCAAGAGTTCAAGACCTAGTAGTGGTATGCTGCAACTGTTGGGCCTTTGAGCAGGAGCTGTATCATCTCAGACCTGAGATGTGCTATGCCCCCTAACAAGCTAGGACCAAGGACGGATTAAGGATAGTCTGGGCCCCTGGGCAAACGCTCTTCTCTAGGGCCCCCTGGTAGAGGCTCTCATAACCAGGGCCCTCTAAAAAATATGCCCCCCTCTTTCCTAGGACCCCTAATAGCCAGAAGTCGAAGTCAGAGCAGTGCCACAACGCCTAATCCATTTTCATAAGGGGCCCCAAAAGCATGGCTAGGGCCCCCAAGAGGCCCTGGGGTCAAAGTCCCTAATAGTCAGAGGATCCTTAAAACGGAGGGCCCTCGGAAATAAAAATATATTGTATAATAAATGTTGATAGACATTGCAAAATGTTTTGGGCCCCTGGGCGCTGGCCCCACTGGCCCGGTCAGTAATCCAGCCATGGCTAGGATATATAATTACAAATATCACTTCCCTGTATCTCTATATGTCACAGTGAAGCCTGTCTGATATCTAACAAAGATCAGACTAACCGGCTATGTGAGTTTTGTGACTCTTCCGGCCAAACGCCACCCACACACCACTACTTTCTAAACATTGGAATCTACTACAATGTTATTAACGTGCTGCCCTTTAGTGTGTCTGTACAATAATGGCATTCATTACACAGACATGAGGAACTACAATAAACATGTGGGGTTTGTTCACTCTCCCACTCTTTCGTGTCAGTTTTAGCTAGTCTGTGTTGTAATTAAAGCTGGCCCAAAACATCTCCAACCCAGACGTGTGATCAAAAGTGTCACTGCTGATGTATTTCCATCAGTAGTGCTTCAGCAACACGACACAAGTCACCTCACATGTGGTTACGTGTCACAGTCCATCCGTATGGATTCTAGGTTTGAGACTGTGAGTCAGAGAGACTGAATGCAGATCTGTGATGCACGTGACGATGAATACTGACACGCAGAAGTGCATTTGGATAAAACTCGTACACATGACCGAAACAAAACAACATGTGTCATCAATCCTAACAGGAATAAGTTTCTGTGGACAAAGTTGACATCAGTTATTTATCACCTTAGTCACTGACACTGTCAGCCTCATGCTCACGGTCTTACACACACACACCCCCACACACAACAAAAGCAGCTGTTGCTGAGTGTGTGTAAAGCACACCCTTCTCTCGGCTCACAATACGCAGCCCAAATTCTGCGGCATGGCTTGCAAATGCACGTGAGCAGCCTCGGTGCGATTTGCATGTGAACAAAGCTTCAGCTGCAGCGGAGGCCACAATGGAGCTTTTCAGCTCGACCCTACAGAATCAGTAGCAGCTCACATTGCCAGTGTGTGTGTGTGTGTGTGTCTGAGTATGTTGAGGACTAATAGTATAAGATAAAGTTCTATTAGTAAATGAATAACATTATTGGACAAATGTAGCTGTGAGGACATTTGGTTGGTACCTATGAAGAATATTTTGTTAAGGTTTAATTTAGGTGCCGGAAAAGGAAAATAAGGACAGAGTATTTGTGTGTGTGTGTGTGTGTGTGTGTGTGTGTGTGTACATGTGTGTGTTTATATCTTGGTGGGGACCTCCACAAGAATAGAAACATCTGATCATTTTGAGCTTGTAAGGACATTAGGACATGTTCATCTACCTTATTTATTTATTTGTCTGATTGTCATTAGTTGCATTAATTATCATGTCAGTGGAGGAAACTTACAAAAACAGTAAGACAAAGCTGTGTGTGTGTGTGTGTGTGTGTGTGTGTGAAATGTCAGGTCAAATGTCAAAACACAGTCATGCTGACACAACCAGGGCCAAAAACCCTGTCCTGACTTTTCTGACCACACAAACATGTTTCGACATGTCAACAGTGTCAACATCTGTGTGTGTGTGTGTGTGTCAGAGAGAGAGAAAGAGAGAGAGAGTGAGAGAGACACACAATTTGTCTCTGTGGTATATGAATGATGCTATAATTAAAGATGCTTTTCCATTCGCTTATATCCTGTACATGTCATAAACCAGCATACATTAAGCTATTTTCACCACACACACACACACACACACACACACACACACACACACACACACACACACACACACACACACACACACACCAGCCTCTGGCTTCTGTCCTGCCGTTTCCTGTCTGTCCACTGTAGAATGCTCTAGATTGTTCCACTGTGTGGAAAGGTGTGTCTCTTTTATCTGGGTATGGCTGGAGGCTCTCTCTCTCTCTCTCTCTCTCTCTCTCTCTCTCTGCACTTCAGTGACCTGAGTAAACAGTGATGTATGACAATGACATGCTTTTAGTTCTCTGCTGTTTAAATTGGTGTGGTGGCCCTTTAGATGAAGGCTTTTTGTTTTGTTCCTGAATGTGGATGTGTGTGTTCATGAGTGTATTCATGACAGCCATAGTACACACACACACACACACACACACACTGCATTTTCTAGTCAGTAATCAGAGGCCTAAATGTAAGAGTGAGCAGCACGTTGTGTCAGTATGAACATCGTTGTTAATTTGAGTACTGGAGAATATTTATGGTATAAAACAACGCTGTCTCGGGTCCAAAGGTCTTTTAATTGCTTACTAAAGATTGAAGGCTGTGTTTTCCTAGTGTGTGTCTATCTATTATCTATCTATCTATATATCTATCCATCCATCCGTCCATCTAGCCATCTATTAGAGGATACACACGTACGCACACACACACACACACACACACACACATATATATATATATATATATATACATATATGTGTGTGTGTACGTACGTGTGTA
>JAOVVF010000018.1:12151924-12178943 GCA_028565595.1 Duopalatinus emarginatus
ACACACACACACACACACACACACACACACACACACACACACACACACACACACACACACACAGACACACACACACAAACCTTGTGGTAATTTATCATAGCCAGGCCACCTACCAGCATGTTTTTGGTGTTGGGGGAAGCGGCAGCTTGCTACTTTATTCATATGAGAGGAGTGTTCATTTTCCATGGTTTGCCTTCACACTCTCATTATCTCTTGTTTATTTTGGTTCTTATCTTTGGTCCCATGATACTTATACTTGATATATTTTGATGGTTTTTAACTTATAAAAACTCCTATAAAAATGTACTTGATACTTGAAAAGACTACCAGATTTGAACCACTCTGTGTTAATTAAGATTCATCACTAAAGGTGCATAAGGTAAGATTTGTGAAAAATAGGTAATCTAGTAGTTAAATGGATGGACTTTTTTTACTCATTGAGATTGTCCCCATTCTCACTCATGTACACAAAGTTCTGCCTCTAAAACCTATGGCAGAACTAGAACTACTACAAGCAAGGTCTGTCCTGACATCTCTTTTAGGTGCACTTAGTTTTTCTAAAGCCAAAGTAACAACTGTGTATAGATATTTAAACCCAGTAACCCTTTCTTTTACAGTCCCCCTATGTTTTAGGTATTAACCAGGTAAGTGTGAAGTACAAACTCCAAAGAACTAGGTCATTATTCTGGGTAAAAAGATGTTAAGTACCAGTACAGTCTAACTTCATTATATTAAAATGTCTCACAGGATCTAGGTATTAACCAGGGAAGTGTGTATTTTGTAATTACCACCAGAGCTCAGGTATTTTACCATTTTCCTTTTAAACATAATACCAAGAGCCTAAAGGGCACTTCAGTCTAATTACATTACACTGTACTGGTTCTTACCATGTAACCCATGTTTGTACCTCACACTAACCTGTGTAATATGTAGAACCTAGGAGGCATTTCAAAATAATGAAGTATGACTGTCCATCTTGTTCACCAGATTTACCCAGTTTGGAACTCACATTTAACTGGTTAATATTTAGAACTTAGTGATTTATGAGGATATGGAGGGATGTTGGGGCATGTTATTTTTAGCTCAAACTATTTTACCCACATTAGTTTTAAGTAAGAAGTTGAAAATGTTTATTACTGAACCTTTTACAGATTGAAGAAATATACAAGGGTGAGTCAAAAATGATCCATACTCCAGTAAAACCTCACTATGAGCCTGAGAGTAAATGGCAAAGTATGAAATGGAAAAATTCTCAATCTCTGACCAGGAAAAAGTTCAGAAGTCAATCATCAGATGGATTCTGGGATTCCCAAGGGCCAATACTGTAACATTATCAGGAACAATGTTCAGCAGTCAACAGTACTTATTACAGTAAGACCTAGGGTTAGCCTAAAATACAAACAAAATGCAGAGGATTGCTGTCCACGAGTGAGAGAATGCATGTCTGCACACTCACACACTTCTGCCTAAACTGTCAACACTCTCCAAAAACTTTGTTTTGGGGTGATAAAGCATCCTCCCTATAGTCCTGATCCTGCCCTATCAGACTATCACCTGTTCAGTCCCCTTAAAGAAGCCCTGTCTGCTGAAGAGATGAGGACACAGGTGCATTTCAGCTCAGCATTAAACATTATTAATGAATAGAGATGGACAAAGATGTCTTTTCTGAAAGTTAATTAAAAGAGATTCTACAGAGTGTGGATAATTTTTGACTCATCCTTGTATAAACCTACCTACAGTCTAATTATAACTAAATCTACTAACCTAGTACACTTACTATAACTATAATGTTATACTCTTATAGCTATAGTCTACTAACATTTACAGAATAGTGATTGACAGTGGTGTCTCCCTGGCTGGATATAATGGCAAAGCTGCTTTGTACTGGGAAATTCTGCAAAATGACCAAGCTTAGCATCTGCTTTTATATGTTAATCATAAGGTTTGCATAGTATATTGCTTTTGTTTTGTATATATTTTTAGCAGAACAGTGGTCAGGTAAGACTACAGTTTATGTGCACTCGATTACACTGATCAATACAGCATGACACTGTAAAACTCCTAAGTATAGCACACTTGGTTGAATCAAATAGATTAAATGGAACTTTATTGTCCTTCTTTTTAAGTGCCTACAATCACAGTGTGTAACTATAAGGTCATCCCAGCAAACACAACATGTTTAACTGATGTTAGTCTTTTGATCGCCTATGAGTATTTTTTTTTACAAGAACCTTCTCTCCGAGTTTTAAACCACAAAATAACATTCCAAAAATAAATTTGAAATTTGAAAACTGCATAACCATATACTGTACCTACCAAAACCATAAGCGGCTTTCTAGTACCAAGTGTAGATCATGACTACCTCAACAGTAGTACAGTGACTTTGTTCCTATTCCTTTACCATTAAATACTACATACTACTAGTACTGCTGCTGCTGCTACTACTATTACTACTGTTATTTTTTACTACTACTACTACAATTACTAATATTAATATGTTTATTCATTCATGATGTCATTCATCCTCAGTAACCACTTGATCTTGTTCACTGTCATGGTTGATTGAGAGCCTATAACAAGAAATACTGGAGGTGAGGTGAAAATACCCCCTGGACAGGATGCCTGTGGGACATGATGGGATGTGACACACACACTCACTCATACCTAGGGACAACTTAGAGTAGTCAATCCACATAGTGGAAAACCCAGGGGAAACGCACATTGACATGCTGCATAAGCACACAGCCCAAGCTTACAAACAGTGTGTACAAAATGGCAAAATGTCCAACTAGATGCTATTTTGCTCAGACTGAGGCTCAGGATCGGTAACGAGAGCAGGAAAGAAATCGTTTTAGTTTTTGCAGTCAGAGTTATAAAGGGAAGCTGACACAATCAGCACACTTTTACCAAATATAACGTTGCCCTAATCAAAATCTCTTAATTGAAGGAAAGTCTATCAATGATCTTTTTTTTTTTTGCAGTTGATGAACTCACAACAGATGCAAACTATATGAAGCTAATAATGAAAATGGGTTCACAGGAGCTTTGACCTGGGGGGGGTTTATCTCAGATCTCAAAAATCTGTCGAAAGCCTGAACATCAGTCCAAAAATATAATGTGCACTGAAGTGTATGAAGCAAAGAGGAGCCCCCCCACCCCCACCCCCCGTGAGATTAAATTCTGAATTATGATGTCTCCCTGACCTCATTTACCTTATTATCATGACTTATTTGATTGTGTCTAGTACATCTATGCAAATTTACACTTGTAGTCAAATGCTTTATGTCTACAGTTTGATGGATTGCATCTTAAATAACATCAGTTCATCACACAAAATTCCCCTTTACACTTATTTTATGAAAAAGACAGCTGTATCACAATCATGTATGTTATGTTTTTTCTTAATCTCAGTGGAAGTTGGACATTATGGACCACTTGTGTGTCTAAATATGGTTCCGAAAAACAGATGTGTGAACATGTGTATTCTTGAGTTGTTTTGTAATATATGTTTAAATGCATCTCGGGGGCTGATTCCCTATGAATCACCTAGTTTGCATGTAATTCAACGCTTACTTTTTTTGGACAGCACGGTCTTTTTCTTCATGGTGCTAAGTCTGTAATTGCTGAAGTCACAGTCGCAGTCATCAGGCTCTGCGTTAGTTTTAGCGTTGGTGCTAATAGCGCCTTGGTAAAACTGGGGCTTTGTGCGGCTGACTGGTTTCCTCTCTGCAGAAAGACTGGCCATGCCTTTGCACTTATATAGCCTCAGCTTCCCAGTGGAGTCCTCTACACACTGCCACTTCTACAGAGAGAGAGAGAGAGAGAGAGAGAGAGAGAGAGAGAGAGAGAGAGAGAGAGGACATTCAAGGAAAGCTGTGAGCACTTGGGACACACAAGTACTTAGCTTGCTTAAACAAGCACATAGAAGTAGGCCTTTCTTGCTCTCTCTGTCTCTTCCTCTCTCTCACAAACACACACACACTCACACACACTCACACACACACACACACACACACATATGCATATAGCAAAGTACTATTTTAAGCAAAGCCAATGCACACACACCTCTATTTCTTGTGTTGAAAGCGTTTTGTCAAATGATCCATGTTGATATCACACCTCTGACACGGCACAGGTGAAAAGCGGCACTAACGTGCGCAGTGTGAGCCTTTGTTTGCGTGTTTGGGTGTATGTGTACGTGTGTTCGGCTCGATTAAGTGGTGAGAATTGCCTCCCTGATCTCTGCCTGCTCTCTTTGTCATCTGTAATTACCATGCAATGCCAAGTCCTTCTTGTTAAAAGCCTCGTTAATGAAGAGCTCGAGTTGGGCTCTTTTCATCTTACACGCTGGAGCTCGGGCCCGTTCAGGTCATTAAGAGTGCTATATGCGATGCTATAAAAGCTTGAGTGTAATACTCTGCAGCAGCCAGGTGGGAACCAGAGGTGGGCTAAAAATGGGGATTGCAATGCTGGGCCTTTGTTTCAGGATGCTATTACTTGGTTTTCTATGGAGCTGCTGTGTCACATATAGAGCCAGAGCCAGAATTATTGACACCCTTACTACTGGCATCCTTCTGCTCTCCAGCCCTGAATCATCTACCCTGATGCTTACTTCTGGTCGGAGTTTCTTTAGACTGGACAGTCTAAAGACCACCACAATGAACAGCCTAAAGATATACTTAGAAAGCACGAATTTGGTTGTAACCGGTATAAGGAAACTAGGGCTACATTTTAAACTCCATTAGTAAACCGTTAATAAATTGAAAGTGTTTCAACTATTGAGACTCTTAAAACTATAATACATTTCCTGGCTACATATTTGTACTTTTTTACTATATAACGCATAGTTAAAGGATTATTTATGATTTATTTATACACTATCCATGTCACACCACCTCCAGACTGTGCATTAAGAATAAAATGTATATTTATTTTAATAATTAATATTTTTTTATTTCTGTAAAGCTGCTTTGGGACAATGTCTATTATTAAAAACACTGTATAAATTTAATTATACAAGTGGTGCAAACTAGTTTTCTCTATTATAATTCATTCGTTTATCATCAATAACGTCTTTGTCCTGATTACTATCGTGTATCCTGTACATATGCAGCTCCAGGATCCGGGATTTGATGAGTTTTATGTGTTCTCTGCATCTGTGTGTGATTCTTCTGCTACTTTTCCTCCCACCTTAGGTGGTGTGTGGGTGTGTGTGTGTGTGTGTGTGTGTATGTTTGTGATGCCCCGTGATAATCCATCCAATGTGTTTTTCCAGAGATTTTGCTGTGCTTCTAGGCATCCTGTAATATACTTCACAACCTTAGAAAATGTTTTCTTACTATTTATTTCAGTGAAAATAGAAAATTAGATTTAAAATCTGAGATAATATAAAGAACAAGCCTTGAA
The DNA here is from genome assembly GCA_028565595.1 of Duopalatinus emarginatus. NCBI lineage: Eukaryota > Metazoa > Chordata > Actinopteri > Siluriformes > Pimelodidae > Duopalatinus > Duopalatinus emarginatus. Next base: position 12,157,331 of record JAOVVF010000018.1, read on the forward strand.
CACAGATCTCCTAATCCTTTCTAATCATATTGAATCTAATCCATTATTATTTGTATATGATGCTTATAACGTTGTTGTTTGTAATATTTTATTGTCATCTCATTGCTTCAGTAGTTTCTATATCATGTTTGTGGGCGGAATGACATTACGGTGAGTCAGTGGTCAGTGTTGTTCAGTTTTTGTGTACATTCACTTGGGTATCTGGAGAGCCTGCCAATCCACAAACACTGAAATAAACCTGTGTAAGTGTGTGGGCTGCCAGATGATCCAGTTTTATGTCAAAGTTAAGGAAAATGTACTTCTGCTGAGTATACGGAACAACTAAAGTGCCCATGAGCAAGGCACCTAAACCCCAGCTGCTCCCTGGGCGCTGCAGATAAAGGGGCTGCCCACTGCTTTGGGCATGTGTGCTCACTGCCCCCTAGTGTCTGTGTGTGTTTCACTGCACAGATGGGTTAAATACACTGGAATATTATGACTGTTACATGAATGTATCTTATTATCAATACTATTTCAGTATCATCAGAGAACCTTTATTATTGATTTGGTGTTTTTAGGCCTGCATGCTTAATACACAGCATATGTAAATATTAATCCCAGGTTCAGGTTTGATACTAAATCGTCAGGTTATTTTAAAATAGAAAAGCAATGGTCAGAGAACAAAAAGAGACACAGATCAAAAGACGCACTCACTCACTGCACACAGGTTTGAGAAGGACGTTTTGACAGGAAACAGAAAGATAAATAGCACAGAGGATGAGGAGAAGGCGGGATGAGGAAGAGAGAGAGATTTACTGGGTGGGAGACGAAATGCTGTGGAGGACGAGAGCGGTCAGCTCCCTCACAGAGAGAAAAGGAGAGCTGGATATGTCAGGTGTGTTTGATCTGACAGCTCAAAGCGCTCTACCACTGTGCCTTCATTAGAAACTGTGTGTGTCTCTCTCTTTGTGTGTGTGTGCAAGTGAAAAAATCTCACTGCAGGACATCCTATGAATACCTCCTGTCTTTTCAGTTTTGTGTAGATGAGGCTTTGAACTATAGTATAAAAGCCTGTCTATACACAACTGTGCTGTATTTTGTTTAGACATCTTCTATTGTACTGTGTGTGTGTCACTTGTGGCAGCACTGTGAGTGTGTTTAGAACTTACACACACTACAAAACAACAACAAGCACAAACCATCTCGTTAGTATCCAAGTTATTGTGCTGCTTTCATGTATTAATGAATTAACAATGAACCTAATAGGAATATTATCTGTTATTATCTTTGCTTATATTTTTCTGTGATCATGTACAAAGGAAAGCACATTGAAAATTAAGTTTTTATCTAGGAAATTAAAGAAAAACTGTACAAGGTATACTATTTAAATAATCAAAAGCAAATATTTAATATGATTTTGATGTGTTTTTGCACAGACCTCGGAGGTCCATGGCAGATCAAGTGCACACTGTCATTGAAGCAAAAGGGTATCAAACCAAATATTGAGTAACTCTGAAATTCTTGTCAATATTCCAAAGAATCACCTGTTTTCACTCAGGTTATTGTCAACTGGAAATTGAAAATTGTCATAATAAATGAGCAAAGACTGCAGAATCCTTTTCACTAGGTCTCTCAGACTTTTGTATCCTACTTTACACATTACAGAACAATTCCATTCCCATATTTATACTGCAGTCCCTGTGGAACCTTCCTCTTACATCATTGAATAATATTTACATTGAATCAGCAAATCTTTACACATTTTCTGTCGCAGTAACTGCGGAAAGATCTGCAGCTATAACGTGATATAAAGATGAAGTAGGCTGCTGCTGTAAAGTAAAGTAAAGAGTACTTATATATATATATATATATATAAAATAATGAAATTATGGCTTATGTTTGTTTAAAATGTGCAGTAAAAAATGTGTACTTTACTACTTAACAGGGGGCAGCTGTAGGCTTGTGGATGAAGAACCAGCCTTGTGCCTCCCACTGCTCCGTGCAAGTGTGTTCACTGCCATCCTAATGTGCGTGTTCACTAATGTGTGTATGTTTTACTCCAGGAATTTGTTAAACACAGAGGTCAGAATCAAAGAACAGTGGTCAATGCTTTTTTTCTTAAATAGTAGTCCCAGATACAGTTTGTGCAGTTTTATAAGGAAATTAGATGCCTAGTTTTACTGAGCATTTGGGAGAATCTTCCACAGTTCATCTGGAGGGGTGGACTGCCACACTTTGCATGTAAAACTCAGGAGTCGTCATTACACCCAGATGTTTTGGTACTGACTTAATAATGCAGAATTCATCAAATAAATATGTATAATAATTTGTACTATAAACAGGGTGTCTAAGACCTTTTCACAGTAGTATAATTCTAAGGAAACCAGTGCTTACACTTTAGTGTGTACTAAGATCAAATACAATATCAAGCCCAATGAGTGCAAGTGGGTGGTTAGATATAAAGCTTGTGGGCCCAAGCAAGAGGACAACAATGAAGCTCAGGGTGACAAGTGGGAGATCAGATAAGCAGGACAAAGAAAGGCCACATTCATTAATGTAAACATGAACTGCTATGCAATGTTCGTTTATTTATCCCTAGTAACTGTCTGGGCAGTGTGTCGGTGGTGACAATTAGGCTACTGTATGATTTATGTTTGTGAACTGGAATAGATTGCATAGTGTACTAAAGTGTACTAAATAGTGATACATATTGCATGTTATAGTGCACACTACTATGAAAAATATTGTATAGTATACAGTAGGGTTCTGTTTACAATATAGTAAAGCTATAGTGAGGCTGTGTGTTTCTTGTGTATGTGTCAGATTTTTTTTGGGGGAAAAAAGTGAACACGTTTACTAAAGAAAAATGTGCAGTGCAGGGCATCAGTTTAGGAAGAAAAGGCTGAAATGCAATTATTATGCAAATAGACTGAACATGTACAAAAATGACTTTGGAAAATTTTGGCAATTATTTCTGTATACTGGCATTTTTTCCTACAACTTTCTCTTATCTACCCTCTGTTATTCACGTCTCCATGTAAAGGCATGTGTACATGTGAATATGTACCTGTCCAATCTGTTCACAGGGTGTCTGGTACTCAGCACGCTGACACAGGTCTTTGACTCGCTGGTACTTGGGAAGGTAGTTCTCTTCCTGTGCCACGTCCTTCCCGTCATGCACTACTTTATGAAGTAGTTTACTGCCGAAGGGAAAAGAAATTTTCAGGCCACTCAAAAACAAAAAGAAAGGGCTGATTTGGATTGTATGTGGCACAGACTTAATTAGCCAACTTTAAATAGGGCCAAGTTAGAGCTAACCAGCTGACGATAGCTAAAGGTTCCGTCAGTATCCGTGGCAGTCACATTATTGGGCACCATAAACTTACTTTATTCTCTGTAATACTGCATCATTGTGGTCCCTGAAAAATTGTGCCGTGTCCCAGTCTGCATCCTACTAAACTTTACACCACTGGTGTCATCACTATTTAGACACACTTGTACATTATTTGCATTGGGACAAATGTGAAATTACAAAATTTGACATGAAATATAAAAAACGTTTTAGTGAAAATCTTTTATAATGAACTATTTTTACCACAAGAGGAAAATAATCATATACATGACCACACAAATAAACATTTATTGCAGACTCACCCTCTCTCCACCAGGAAAGAGTCCCTCCATACTTTCCCCTTCTTGTTGACCTGGAACCTGAGATTAGGAGAGAGGGGAGAAAATCGATTAGCTCTCAGGGAACTTGATCACCGCCACATACCACTTGCTCTCGTCTAGGGTGCATGCCTGAACCTTCAAAACAATGATAATAGGTTTGGCCAGAGATTGGAAAAAAAAGCAGATTGGAGGTGGGGGTGGGGTAGGTGGGTGAGAGGAACAAAGGATAAAAACACCTCCAGGCCAAATGGGCTGAAGAATTGAAATGGCATTTCAGAATGATGAAAAACAAGAATGATGGAATCAAGGAGCGTAAGAGAAATAAACTGTATCCTGGGTTTCTTTTGACCTTCATTCCAGTTATGAGGTATCGATCATTCCTGAGCTGCTTTGATCTTTGCAGCAGACGCAAAGTAATGAATTGCTGGGGGTGGGGAGTGGGGGGTGGGGGGTGAGCTAAAGGTGTGCAATTCTATATAATAATCACTTTATCTTTGGCCTTAAATTTGGACTCCTTGAGACGAGACTAGTCCTTCAGTCTGTTAGTCATTGCAGTCCTCTGTATCTTATTCAGGAAAATATTTATTTCGTATGAAACCCTCATTCATTATAGCAGATGCACCACTCATTTAATATTTACTGATATTTGTCATAAACATAAACAACAGAGTCAGACTCACTCAAATGATCTCTGATCACTATCTCATGTAAATTACAGCACTGTAAAATTCTTTACTTTACATATCCCAGCTTGTTCTTGGAAGTCAGAAGGGCTCAGAGTACAGCGTCGGTTACGATACAGTGACCCTGGATCAGAGCCCTGCTCAAAAACAGTAGCTGTGCTGGGGCTTGAACCCCTAACCTTCTGATCAATAACCCAGAGCCTTATTTAAAAACAGATACTACTGTAGTCATACCATTTGGACTTTGTCTCACTACTGCATGTTGCCTATTGTACCGATTATTATTAAAGGCACCTTGATTTTTAAAGTGAATAACTGGAGAAGTCTCTTTAAGACCTGCTTCTGAAGAGCGAATATTGAATCAGCATATCCTGTACCTGTTTATATGTCTGTCTGTGTCGAGCAGTTTGAGGATGGACTTGCCATCCATGTCTGGAGGGATATCGAGCCCGGCAATGTCCAGAATGGTGGGGGCCAAGTCGATGTTTAGCACAATATGGGGGTTGCTGTGAAAAGTCAAAGATGGATTGGAGGAAATGGATTAATACTTGAGCGTAGCACAAGAAAGGCAGAGAAAATACACAAAGTCAATTAAAGCAGAATGGACAAAACAGTAATTTTCTGTTCCTTTTCTACACTATCTTTCTACCGTCAATGGAAAAGCCCAGCTAAATGCGATTTATGATACAAATTGCTTAGCAAATTAATTGCACAGAGCAAATTTCACAAACATTAAGCTATTATTCGAAGTGTAAACCCTGGCCTCGTGTCCACAGCGAGATCTGGTCCAGACAAATGGTCTCACCTGGAGGATAAATCCTAACTTACAAACAGTGTCCTCCTGCTTTAAACACACAACCATTCATCTCCTTCTTTCTCTTATTCCTGCACCTTGTACTTACTCAAGTCTGAGGTCATAAAGACACTCATAAACATTCGCTCTCTGTCTTACAGGTCTCATGAGTTTCACATCTCTGCTATCAGAGCACACAGCAGCAGAGTACCGCAAGCACTACTGCTTTGAAACAGTAAAGATATCTGTCCTACTTTATCATTAAATAAATATTTCTCTACACCCCCGGAAAAACAAGCCTTTTATGTAATCTTTTATTTACAGACCACCTGTTTCACGTTGGTTGATTTCTAACCTACATCATCATGGATGCTTGAAGATAAAAAATGACACAGAACAGATGCACATACACACACATAACACACACTTACATGGTTCCTCCCTCCACACTGGGGCCTCGTACATAAAAAGGTACTCGAATGTCAAACTCATACGGCATGGATTTGCCCTTGACCAGTCCAAACTGCCCGATGTGGTAGCCGTGATCAGAGGTGTAGATGATATACGTGTTGTCCAACTCACCAGTGTCCACAAGCATATTATAAATCTGCGGAAAAACAATGCCATTATATGGTGACACTAACAAATGTAATACAAAACACCTGGGTTTACATTAGTCACATAGTGCTCCATAGGCAATTAATAATAATAATAATAATAATAATAATAATAATAATAATAATAATAATAATAATAATAGGACAAAAAAAGAAGAAGAAGAAGAAGAAGAAGAAGAAAGCTATATTTGTTACATGTACATTACAGCTCCCCTGTTCCAGAGAGGGTTAGGCGCCTTAATCAAGGGCCCAGCACAGGCAGCTGGGCAGTGATAGGACTGGAACTCTCAACCTCCTGACCCAGAGCCTTCACTACTGAGCCACCACTGCCCTACTTAATAAATCCTTTAAATTAGAATAGGTTCTTGAACATTTTGCAAAACAAACTTTACAGCCCTGGATTTGCCCTCACCATGTTGAAATCATGCTCCAATGTTCCAAGACTACACCTCCCAGAATCCATTGGGGCCAGGCAAGATGGCTGCTCCTAGCCTTGTTTCTTTGTGTTTTTTTAAACTTTGCCCTGCATTTTGTTTTATGTATTTAAGCACTTTTAGTAGGGATGTATTTGGAGTGTTCATGTCCCTGTACTGAGCCTGGTTTCCTATTATTCTCGATATTCTATGTTTTTGACCAAGTTCTATGTCTCTGGCTTGTGTAACCTATATGTACATTGCTTGACCATGATACTGAATTGTGTCTTTTGACTTTGTTTACCATTAAAGGACCTGCAATTGTGTCCACCTCCTACACCCACTCAGATTAACCTTATTAACATAACTCTATTTTACAAATACTAAGCTGTTATTTAAACATATGCAATGATAATTATTGGAGCCATATTGCTTTTTATTCTAACATTAAGCAATCATTATCATAACTTTGTATTGACGGTTCAGATTGCTTAATTTAAGTGACCAAGCTAATAACCTTAAGAACTCAACAATAAATATAATGACTATGATATTATTCCCACTGCTGTAGCACAATTACAGCTTACTGCAACTCAATTACACCAACAAACACCACAAAGTCTCCTGCAGTTCATCTAATAAACTGAATTCCCTCGACCATTAATGTAGCTATATGGCAAAAGACTGCTTAAACAATCAAATATTTATAGGAAATCTTGCAAACTTGATTAGCTTCTCAGGATTCATAGTCACGTGTGGACATGTGCGTGTATGTGTGCAGTTTGTCTTGCATACCTTTTCCACACTGTCATCCACAGACAGCAGTGTCTGCAGCCTCTTCCTCTGCAGCATATTGGTAAACTCCATGTGGATGGGTTTCATTGGACCAGTGTAGCGCATGATCCAGTGCTTGTCCGGGTTTGGAGCATAGTTATAACTTGGAGTGCTAAAAAGAAACAAAGAGAGACAATCATCACTTTAATGAACATGCATGTTAAAATAAATGATTTTTCCTAGAGATTAATGTGTAATACAATTGCTTTGCACATAAAACTGAAATAAATGAGCTGCTTAGCTTATCTAAAGAACATGACAAATGACTTTTTGAAAAATCGATTGCAACAAGGATGAATAAATGTAAAAATAGCTGCTCTTTGTAAATATGTCATTTTGCTCCACTGGTAATTCAGTCGTACACCTGTATAACCATACATGCCAAGAAGGCTCAAGGTCTGTATAATCTCTATTATTGAAGTGAAGATTGGATAAACTGGATATCTACAAACTACATTTTACAATTGTGCTGATGCCAAATCAAAACAGGATCTGGCACAATAAGACAGGAGGAAGTTAATGAAAAATGAGACATTCAGTTGGTGTGGGCTTCAACTGTCACTCTCCTATGACCTGTTAACTTGTCTGGTTTCTGTGGTATAGTGTAAGTTTCTTCTGAAAAGTTTTCAGTGTCATTCTTTCTGCCTCTCTCTGTCTCTCTCTCTCTCTCTATTCCAATTTATTTAGGAATTTCACACAAACTAAGCCCCAAATTGTAGCATAACTCATCTATCTGCCTATAAACTAACAAACATCAATCCTGATATTTCACTGTGTGTGTGTGTGTGTATGTGTTTGGTTGGCACCAAATCAGCCGATGTCTTCAGTGTGAAACTGATATTAAATAACAAGCCACTATTTTCCTTACCCATGAAACTGAGATGACTGAGTACTAAAAATGCCTACAATTTGCATTCCTTTGGGGTTTAGGAATTTAAGCAGCTTAACAAATACATGCAAGTGTGCTTGCTGCATGTATTTGTTCAGTCCAATTTGACAGCTATTCACATTTACTCATTTGCCTGATGGTTTTATCCAAAGAGACTATGTATGAATGAGAATTTAAAGGTTAGGAGCCTTTGCTTGGGCACCCAGCAGCTCTCCCATTCAGTTGCCCAAAGCCTGGTACACTCATGTAAATTCAGTCTCCTTACTTGGTTATTTGTCTTATGTTACCTGTTATGGTTTAAAGTACAGGTACAGTAAGTACCGCAACCGCAAAACATTCTTTACTAAGTTATAGTACACTAGTAGAAACTCAACTAGTGTATGACATACATATGTGTAGGTACCCAACAGTGTACATATAAAAAGTAGAAATTAACATCAAACAAACAAATCAATAAATATCTCATCTGTTATTTTGTCATGTCTATTTGGGAAATCAGTGCTTATTTTACAAGCCAACTAATGAATAGTTCTCGGAACAAATATAAGAATGTAAATTGAAGGTTAGCAGGTGGAGTTCATATTCACCAACTGAATTAATCAAATTCAGCTAGATCGTTTTACAAACACACTGTTTTGTTGATATTATTTCAGTATATGCAGTATTGGAATCTGAGCTGGTGTGCGAGTTTGAGAGATACTGACTAGATACAGTCAGCTTAACCTTGACGCTCAGCTTGTGCTTTCAGGGTCAAGAATAAGCTCTGACTTTGGTTTGCCTGAACATACTGGCACTTCAGCATACTTGGCCTTCTTGGAGTCCTTTTGGGGGGGGAGGGTTGCTAGAATGCACCTACTTTTAGGGACTCCATAATTCGACTGAGGGACTTCAACGCTCATGTGGGCAACAACAGTATGAACTGAAGGGGCATGATTGGGAAGAACGGCCTTCCAGATCTAAACCTGAGTAGTGTTCAGTTAAGGGTAAGATAGGGAAGGGTGTGGAGCTGAAGAAAGAGTCGTTCTGAGACTGACTGGCTTGCAGGACTCTGGAGGCAGCTGACGAGTACCAGAGGGCCAAGCGGATTGCGTCTTTAACTGTTGCCGAGGCAAAAAATCATGTGTAGGAGGAGTTTGGTGAGGCCATGAACAATTACTTTTGGTCACCACAGAGAAGATTCTGTGACAGAAACTGGCAGAGAAGTGACTCAGGACGCAGTGTTCCACCAAAATTGTATACAGTGGGGAAGGGGACCGGTTGACCTCGACATGGGACGTCACTGGTTAATGGAAGGAATACTTGAAGGATCTTTTTAATTCCACCAGCATGCCTTCCATAGAGTTTGGGGACCCAAGAGAGTGCTCGTCAATCACAATAGTTAGAAAACTTCCTGGTGACAGTGTTCTTGTAGGGCTGTGTTGGTTAAAATATCTTTGCAACATCATACGTCTGGATTGGCAGGGGGTGGTGGTTCTCCTTGTTAAGAAGGGTGAACAGAGGGTGCATTCAAACTAGAGAGATCAAGGTGAATTGCAGGGGTAGTGGAGAAGAGGGTCTGGCGGCAGACTATCCAGTCCCTATACAAACAGAGCAGGAGCTTGTGCTACATTGCTGGCAGTAAGTCAGACTGGCCTGGCAGTTGAGGTTGGGCTTCGCCTTTGTCACTGATTCTGTTAATAATCTTTATGGACAGAATTTTTCAGTGGAGTCAAGTGCTGATGGTAGCTAGCTAACAATTTTTAATGAGCAGCTACTTACTAAAAAATATTAAGGAAACTGTGGCATGTAAAATATTATATATGGAAACAGATTCCCCAAGGTACATGAAAATAATTTAAGGTCCGAGTCTTGTTTAGAGCCTTAAAATAGGAAATATTTAGCTTAAAATATTACATCCACAATTAACTTTTTAAGTTCCCATTGATCCCATTAATGTTGTGATATTTTAAATTAACTTAAATTGAGCCAATCAGACTTTTATACCTGAAAGTTTTACTTAATACTTTAAAACATTTAATAATTCTATTTAATACTTTAATAATATAAAATATTTCATTATATTTGTAAAAAGTCTTTACAGTGCATTTGAAATGGTCTGCAGTAATAATGTAATAATACATGAATAAATCAACCAATCAACAAGTACTGAGAACAGATTTTTCTTTCTAAATGCAGTGAAAATTGATAAAGTACAGATTCTTGAAAACTATTCTTAGCGCTGATGAATGCAAGATATTTGGTTTAATAAAAGCAAGGTTGTAAGTGGTTCTCATGTTTCATCATAGGCATTGTGTGCTTGACACAAGACTATATCAGATGAAGTGCCAAGATTAATCCAGAAGAATTCAGAGAATTTAGAACTGTGTAATAAACACTAGTTAATGCATCAAATGTAAAACAAACCTTTTAGTGTGGTAGTATGTAGGTTGGGAAATGGTCCAAATATTTTGTGATTCCGAAGGTACAATGTTATGCTGATTATTTTATTACAAAAGCGTTATGAAAAAAACACCTGTATTGTAACATTTGCTTAACTGGTTTATACTTGATGAATGATGATGTGTGTGTTTGCAGAATTGTTCACATTCTCCTGCTTACCTTATGTATATTTGGATATGGACTGTTAAAGCAACATTTCTGCCTATGTTGTGATAGATGTCATAAGCTGCTTCTCATATCAAAACCTACATTTGAAAGTATATACTAATTTAGAAATCTAGAAGACCGATACACAAAACATACCTTTTGGTAGATCAGAAGATTATGTGAGAGTTTTTTTTATTTAAATACTAGCGATAATAGGTTATGTTAGTACTCTATAAATGTCTAAAACAGTACATACATATGTGATTTGAGTCACGAGGTTAATTTGTTCATTCTTTAGCAGACACAGGATACATAGTGCTATAGTGTCAACGGTGTATTTTTGTATTGCATCACACAGACACGTAGCATTACTTCATTTCTCACAAGCACAGAATACAGCCATGTTGTGTGTTGTGTATAGTTCAAAGTGTAATCCAGATTTTAAACCTATGACTCAGATGTTGTTTTTTTTTACATTTTCTACAAAAAAATCTGCAGATCATTGCTTTAAGTATACCAATGCTATTTTTTATTTATCTATTTTCATTTAGCCTTTATTTAACCAGGTCAATCCCGTTGAGACACAATGATCTCTTTTTTAAAGGAAGTCTGGCTAAGACAGCAGCCTAAAACATCAGTTTCAACATTTAAAACAGACAATTCACAATTACACCATAAAACTAACAAACTATAAAATAAACAATATACAGTCTAGTTGGATCAGTAGGGTTGAGTAACAAACCTTTCACACAAAGCAAGAGCAGGAACGATAAGAGGCTTATTCCAGATTCCTTACAAGATTTTTGAATGTTCCAAGAGAAATAAGTTGCTCCAGTTTCAGACCTTTGTACTGAATTCCAAGCAGCGGGTGCAAAAATGCATAAAGGAGCACTTGCTGAATTCAGTGCAAACTTTGGGAACCATAAGCAGATAACAATCACTGGAACGTATGAAGTAAGTACTCTGTTATTGTCCTCTGTTATGTCACACCTCTGTCCTGTAATACAGAGAAAATAATATAATCTCCCAGTCTCGTTGTCTCTCATTTAATGTTAAAAGTTGTGTGTAGTGCTTTTAACAACAGATATTTTTATAAAGCAACTTTGCAGAAATCTGGATGTAGATTGCAAATTTGGTCCTGACTGATTTTCCCTTATTTATCTGATTTTTTCCCAAAATTCTTTGTAATCTTTTTATCTTTTTCTCCCTATTTGTTTTTATCCCTTACCCCCCCCCCCTTCCTTGCACATTCTATGGTTCTCATCTACTTTACTAGTCCATGTATAATCCTTTTAATCCTTACAGGCCTCTCTCTCTCTCTCGCTCTCCCCCCCCTCTCTCTCTGTTAGCCCACTTACTCTTACTCCTGTAAGTTCATCTCCCTGCTAAGAGAAAATAAGAAAATCTAATTATTTGGAAATAACCCCCTGCTTATTCACTGCAACTTTGTCCTCACCCCTTCCTCCTTTGCTGTAGTGAAAGATGTGAAGGATGTGAGGGCCCCTGTCATGAGAGGAGTGAGGGATTTGACCCAGCAAAATAAGAGCATGGAGAAAATAAGTGGATGCTGGCCAGAAAACTGCAGGGATCCAGAAAGCTTTTTCCCCAAGCACTGCTCCAGTCCAAGAACAAAAAAATTTAATCCAATACACGATTGTTGCAGAGCTGGGGGCAAAGTAGGCTTCCTACTTAGGGGCAAAACGAAGGGGCAGAGGACCTAAGAGGGGAATTTCATGCTGGTGGGAGGTTATTAGAGCGGACAGCAAAGCAGACAGAAGGAGACTGGTGGGAGTTTCTCAGATTCTTCATGGAGTATTAAAGCAAAATGTAGGAAGTGGATTGTCCTGGGCTGAGGAAGTACTTTACATGGATGGCTTGTTACAATTCTTGCAGTTATTAGAGAACAATGGGTTAGAGCATGTCAGAGCATGTTGGAAAAAAGATGGTCCAACTGATCCATACAGTGCAGAGATATCCTAGAGAGTATCCTATGTTTCTCTGTTAATACTTGAAATAAACAAGTCAGTATTACTGACTTTTCTGACCTGATACTCCCACTCTGTAGAGTCTCCCAGAAGACAACATGGTCCCTTTAGATTTCCTTTTTTTCCTCTTAGGCATTCTTCCTCCGGGAGTTCTTCCTGTTACCTCTGGCTTGCTTATTAGGGATCTCAAGCTACATCCAGATTGCAGTAAAGCTGCTATGTGACACGCTACACAAATCAAACTGAGTTGAATTGAATAGGGCATGAGGAAGCATCTGGCTTTTTGTCACCATTTGAAGAATGGTGGGTTGTTGAACAATTAGGAGAATTAAAATTCCCATATTACAGTAGTAGAGACTAAGGAACCACACTGGTGAGATGTGGGGAGGTTCGAGGGACTTGTGGAAAGGCAGTTTGGGTCAATGAGCGTAATGCAGAAAAATGAAAACAAATCACCGTAAAACCATCGGAGTACTGAGTAAACTCTAACATATGACCACACATCTAGAGACACACGTGTTTAATCTGCTGCTTGGGTCTGGTAATGAATTGGAATCTAGTTGAACATTAAAGCCTGGTAACAAATTGTAATGACTTTTCTGTGCCATGCTAAAGTGGTCAATTACACAACAACAGCATAAAATCATCACACACACACACACACACACACACACACACACACACACACACACTAAGAACTGCTCTTTTGAAGCTACCATTAAAGCACTTCACCATCTATCCAGATCCAGACTAAAGGCGTAATTCCTCCTCATTAGTCTTTCAAATACAAAATGATGGTTTTCAGCAAGCTGTTTTATGTATTATTTTCTGTCCTTTTTCTTTCACTCTCTATATTAGTCTGTAGCCTGTAGATACTGCAACGAAATTCATATCTGTACAGAGTTACTTTCTATACAAAATAGTACCTGCCAGACTGGTGTCTATGCTGACAGGTGACAGGGAAGAGTGGGGAAATTGACAGGTTTGGTTCACCTAAGACAGGAGTGCCACTGCAAATCAATACAAACGTCTTTGTATTGATCACATTTATCCTATAATGATATAATGATAGTGGTCTCATCCAGGATGACCCCCTCACCCCTATCTACAGAACATGAAGAGTCACTACATGATTTGTTGAGTATGACAATAATTCTACACTATGGCCTTTAGAATCACCAGGTCTCAAGCCAACCGAACTCCTAGACATGTCTTATGACCATTATCAAATGTATCAGGATACACACTCTGATTTGCTGGAAAAAAAAATATTGTGAAGGCTGAATAAGTTACAGGATATATAGATTATTGGATCTTTCACATGGTTTTGTGCATTAGCATAGATAGAGGGGCAATTTGCAATATTTTATTATCTAAAAGTGTTGTGGCAGCAGGGGTGTGGTTGAGCATTGGATGTGGGTGGAGAGAAGCAGGTTGAATTGGCAGGTAAATATGATGATTCCCACCTTTGAAAAATTGTCTCTAATTTGTATTCTGTGCTTCAGTGAGCATAAGTTGGATAAAGGGGGAAAAGAAGAGAGAGAGAGAGAGAGAGAGAGAGAGAGATTGAGAGAGAGCTGAGCCAGCACAGACCTTTGTGTGTGTGTGTGTGTGTGTGTGTGTGTGTCTGCACCCGTGTTGAAATAAAACCACAGAAAAGTATTTTTCCAACAACATAAAGAAGAGCATGTGCGTTGCGTTTCCCCAAACCTGCCTCCTGCTTCCTCGGTTTCCCTGCTAACACCACACTCATGAACAGAACACTTTCATGTCTACACGCTGATGTTTATCTTACATTCATGTCATATTTTGTATATAGTGTTTTGACATGTGCCATCGCCTTTAAATAGTGTTATACCTGAGATTCAATTTCCTTTTTCTTCTAGTCTCTAACAAGTAAACTCTTCATAGCTATCAAGAACACAGCAGTATGTGAAAAAAACAACTCATTTTAATATTGTGTTTCTCATGACATTGTATGAGGTGTAATTCATGTAATTACATTGCTTTTGTCCCATGCAAAATAAATAAATAAATAAAAATAAAATAATCATAAAAATAGACATATTTGGAATCCAAATACATTTTCAGACTCATGTTTTGTTCCAGATTACTCACATGGACAGGGAAAAATGCTACCAAGAAATGTGGAGCCATTCTGTGTTGGCAGACTTTAACTGGACACTAAACAGGGATGTTCTCAATGCCCAATATTAAAATCCTACATTTGTGTATGTTAAAATAAGGTTGTAGTGGAATAACAGCCTTATATATGAATAAGTAATAAATATTCTGTCACTTTAAACCCATGTGTGATTTCTAAAAAAAAAAAAAAAAAAAAAAAAAAAAAAAAAAAAAACCCAATTCAGTGTAAAATGGCACACACATTTTAGTTTGTTACAATTTTGTTGCCCAATGTTATTTTTTTCTATTTAAATATTGTTAATTTTAATTGTAATTTACTGATTGCCCATTTTTTTGCGCACAAAGTATTCCAGTCCCACATGCAGTAGTGAAAGGTGACTATTTCCATATAATCTAATTTTAGGTGTAATTTAACTACAGTCTAATTTAAATATAGTTCTTAGCTACTTAGGTACAGTGGTACTCAAAAATCTTAAGTGCATGCAAAAAATGTAAATACGCCTTCACTACAAATTAGAATGAAATGAAGTCTTTACTACATTAAAAAACAAGACCACGGTGTGATGTAAACAGTAATAAAGTAAAGAAAGTCAGTATTAGATGTTAGATTTTTTTTAATAGTCTGAGGTATTCATGAGGGAATTATATAAGGAAACGAGAGGGTTAGTGTTACTGAGAGTCTTGAAAAATCTGCCACAGTTGTTCTGGATGGTTGGACTGTCAAACTTTTTTTATATGCAAAACTCAGGAGCCTTTATTATGTGTTTTTTCCCCCCCACATATTTAATAGATTACTTTCTTCACTGACATACAAACATTTTGTGTTAAATTATTTTTAAATTTATACATTTTTGTACTCACTCAGTAATGCAGAATTCATCAAATAAATATCACTAAATGTGTACTGCTTTTGAGACTTTTTACAGTCACAGTAGTGTTTTTACTATTTCCATTTATACTACTTTATTTGTCCACTCTTCTACATTTCAGAGCTAAATATTTCTTTCTACTACATTTATTAGACAGGTGTAGTCACTAGCTATGTTTAGGATTGAGATTTTACACAATCAATAATATAATAAATGTTCGGCTTCTGATATCCTACAAAAAGCAGTGTGTAGTCGGGTCCTGTTTCAGATGTCCAGGAGATGTTAACAGCTTCACCAAATAGTGATAAATGTTTAAATGATCCAACATTTCACCAAAAACCCACAGAAAAAGTCCAAAAAAGAACTGAAAACAGATGTGTGTATCAGACCTTTTGTTCCTTCAGTTCTGTCCTCTCCCATTAATCATCTCACAGCCCCATTATCTGCGGTCCCTGTAATATTAAACTGTATATAGACTCACTCCACTTTAGCAGCTACAACATTAACATGATGTTTACACACTGATGCTTCAGTATTAATAATCTCATGCAGGACCTTTACTTGTAATGGAATACTGTTACATCACTCTATTGGTACGTTTGCTTATGTAAAGGATCCGAGTACTTCTTCCATCACTGCCTGCACACAAACTATTCAAGATCTTACTATACCAGGGTCTTAGTTTTGCTTTTCCCTTTTATTTTCTCACCTGTCTATATGTATGTGTGTGTACATACAGTGTTTGTAGTCATAATAATAGTACTAGTAGAAATTACTTCCAACTCCCATTGTTCCTCCAGTGTGATTGAGCTTGTCTTTTGTACAGTCTTCACTGAGATTTAAGTCACTGACGAACAAAAGAACAAAAGAAATAGACCACAGATTGCTGAGAAGGTGGCCAGGAGATGGAGGTTTGTAACGTCAGTCTGAACTGTAGAACAAGAAATCTGGAGGCTTGGATCAGATGTGGGTTACAGATGGGGTTGTTAATCCAGCCATGGCAAAAACAACGGCAGAACCTGCTGGCAGGATTTAAGCGCAAGGCGATTGCATGCATATGTCTCTCTCTCTCTCTCTCTTTCTCTGTCTCTCTCTCTCTCTGTGTGTGCAATAGTGAAAAAAAAGAGTAGAGAGATCTGACAGCAGCAAGCAGAAAACAAATATGTATTTGGGCAGAAAACAAGTATATCCACTTGGACAGGGAGAGAGAAGGCTGTTTCTTTGTTAAAAGAGAAAATGAGCACATAGACAGCAAGAAAATGAGATAGTGACAGGCCAAACTGAGAGGACGAGAGACAGGGCCTAGAGAAATGTCACTGTGAAACAGTTAGCTCTTCACTGAGTCTGAAGTGTTTCTTGTGTGGAAACAGAATGGACAAAGAAAAGAACAGTGGAGAACATGCATCACTCAACAGCTGGTTGATGTCATGACATGGATTCCTATCAATTAATGTGTGTGTGTGTGTGTGTGTGTGTAATCTTCATATCTATGCATGCAACCACAAACTAGAGTCCATTTATGCGGCAAAGAAAGTACGAATACACAAAAGTGCTTCTACCCAGTGTGAATGTGAAGTGGCGCAGAATACAGTTCAAGCACAGAGCTGGTAAAGTGTGTCGCAATATTAAAGACATTTTCATGCCTGCATTTTTCCCCCTGGACTTGAAGCCATTTGCACTAAGACTTCAGTATACGTGAAAAGTCAAAACACATGCGCAGTCCGGGGGAACTAACGGCTACTCGACTTGAAAACAGTCTGGGGTGCACTTGAAGTGAAAGTACTGCTACAGCTACTGCTCTCTCTCTCTCTCTATACATATATATATATATATATATATATATATATATATAATTACCACATATATATGAAATATATATAAATATATAAAACACACCACCACTCACACACACAACATTAAATGATAGGAATCCATGTCATGACACCAACCAGCTGTTGAGTGATGCATGTTCTCCACTGTCCTTTTCTTTGTCCATTCTGTTTCTCTGTCCATTGTGTTAAAAATTATTTATCTCCACTACAAGGGAGTTTTTAACAAGGACTAAAGATTACCACTCTCAAGAACAGAGGTTTCAATCAGGCATTGAAAGCACCTATAGATGTAAACAGAACCATAACGAACAGCAATTAATCAGATCCAGGGAATGGTCAAAGAAGTCAAAGAGAGGAGGTAATTTCTGTTCATAAGCAAGGATATAGATATAAACAAATTGTAAAGACATTAAACATTTCAAGAGACACAATTGGAAGCATAATTCGCAAGTTTTAAGCTAAAGGCACAGTGGAAACGCTACCTGGGTGTGGCAGAAAGAGGATGCTGTCTGCAACTGCTGTCTGGTAACTGAAACAAAAGGTGGAGAAAAATCCCCAGCTGACAGCTGAGGAACAGCAACAGGACTTGTCAAAGGGAGGAACTCAGGTTTCGGCCCAGACAATAAGGCACACACTGCGAGATGAAGGCCTTCGTGCCAGAACTCCCAGGCGCACCCCACTGCTGACTCCAAAGCACAAGAAGAGTCGACTCCAGTATGCCAAAAACCATGTGGACAAACCACAAAGGTTTTGGGATACTGTTCTCTGGAGTGACGAGACAAAGTCTTTGAGCCTATGGCTCAATAATATGTCTGGAGGAACAATGAGGTCTATACAGAAAAGAACACCTTGCCTACTGTAAAGCATGTCAGTCATGCTCAAGGGCTGTTTTGCTGCCTCAGGTACAGGGAATCTCCGCCATGTGGAAGGTACCATGAATTCACTACCACAAGATCTTGGGTTGAAATGTCATGCAGTCGGTGACAAAGCTGAAGCTTGGGAGACGTTGGGCCTCCAACAGGACAATGATTCCAAGCATACCTCAAGTTTCCTGTAAGATTCTGGAGTGGCCACCGCAATCGCCAGACTTAAATCCCATAGAAAATCTCTGGTGGGACTCAATGAACTGAAGGAACATGAGGAATGGGCTAAGATACCTGTTGATCACTACAAGAAACTTGTGTCAAGCTATGTTTCATGTTTGAAGGACTGCCAAAGGGAGTTTAGTTCTAAGTACTAATGATGTATGTGACTAAGGGGTTGAATAATTTTGTCAATGAGGAAATCACAAAAAGGAAATTTGTTGGTGTATTAGAAAAAAATATTCTTGTCATTTAAGGTTATTTGTCTATTATACAAGTCCTTATTTGATCTGATTGTGAACAAGATAAAAAAAATAAATGTCAGACTTGCTCTTTACTGCAGTGGGGGTTAAATCATTTTGAAAACATCTTTATATATGTATAAAAGAAGTGAAAGCGATCCACTCCCAGAGCTGTGTGTGTGGAATAAACAGGTTCAGTTTGTCATGTTGCTTCCTGTTTTGAATATCACACTGCCAAGAAAAGGCATGTTGTGGTCTGTACATGAAACCGAATGCCTTCTCGATACATAGAAGTCCTTCAAATGTATGTAACTACAACTCATGAATTATTTCAGTGCGAGGCACTTTCAACAGAAAAGTCGACTGCTATTATAAATGAAAGGAAACACACTACCTAAATCAATAATACAGAAATTAAAGAACCATAATAAAAACCATTACTGGAGTAGAAAGTGTCTACCATTTTGCAAAAAAAAAAAATGCACATCAGCAGAAGTGATACATAAAATTGCATTAAAAATCATCCCACAGTTCAAAGCAATCTGTCTGTGTGACGCCCCCATTCTTTAAATGTGCCCAGAATCGATCCTGAGTGCAGATATAGGCCAAGCATTTGGGTTAGGGGAAAATAAAAAGTTTCCACCGACTGACCGGAAACAAATGGAAGCTAATAGTATAATGGACAGAAACAGAGAGAGAGAGACAGAGTGAGAGAGAGCAATCATTCAAACTATGATTGATACAGCTCTTACAAGCAAACGAAAGAAAACTCACAGCTGACTAATGTAACACAGAACCTCAAAGCACACAAGCGATCAGTCATTTTAACACACAGTATCGCAAACCTAAAACAACACTATGAACACCTTTTTAAGGAACACTTTCCTTCCTCATCATGACTAGCAGCAGAAGGGGCACTTACATGTGTTGGGAAGCGTTGGGAAAAGCTGTGGAGTACTGCGGTGCTGCGTCCTCCGGCCCGTGGGGGGCAGCGTGACTGATCACCATCATCACCGGCCTGTGGGGATAGATTTTCTTGGACATGCGAAAGTAATTGACGCTGTCGTTGGTTATCAGGTCTGTCAGGTAGTCCTGAGGAAGGAGGAGAGGACTGTTGTTTATGGGTTGTGTTCAAAACGACATTGTTTTGTATACTTTTGATGCTAAACCCTGATCTATTTTGTCATCAGTACCATTCTGATGTATTACAGGGGCTGAGTGCACAGTAACAGCACCAGTCATAAACCAACTGAAGAATGTGTTAATAATCCTGTTGTGATGTAAGAATATGTAATGCTGTTCTCATCCCTGAAGCTGAACTGCATTTACAGAAATGGTTTCCTTGTTCTTATACCAGTGCTAATAATATTTTATTTACTAAAGAACATCACAACTCACTTTTTAAACTCCGTTTCGAGTTAAATTTAATTTGTGGGTTGCCTAGAAAACAGGTAACACTCATTCTGTCCTCTCTATAATAAAAATAATAATAATAATAATAATAAAAAAATATATAATAAAATAAATAAATAAATAAATAAATAAACAAACAAACAAACAAAAATAATAATAATAATAATAATAATAATAATAATAATAATAAGAAAACATAAATAATAATAAAACAAAGCAAAAATGCTCCTCTCCAAAAGACTTTCCTGTGCTGGAATACGGAATAGTCTGTTTTACACATGCACCACAGCCCTGAACTCCTCTAGACATTATCTGCAGAAGGGAAATGTCTAAATCATTTGGCCTGGACATTATACAGTCTCTACTCTGCAAGCTATCTAATACAAAGTGCAATGCCTGAATGAGAATAGTGGGCATGTTGAACTGTCGATGACTTTTCTATCATGTGCTTGGTAGAAAACAAACAACCAAGGGTGATGAAGAAGGTCAGTTAAACACAGGCAGTATTGAATTTCTGGATGTCCTGTCAGTAATATAATGATTAATAATAATGAATCCTGCCATGGTTTCCACAGTGTATTTTTTTTGCAACATGTTCTGCATGATGTCCCGTGCACACTATGCCATCCCTTACCTAAATTATTACACACATTTTTTTTAAACCTGTTTATGCAGAACCTTTACCATACAGGGTCACCATATTATACAATTCTACAAATAATGACATATTCAAATGAATGCAGTGATGTGAACCTGTGCTTTGAAATACAGCTGGTGTCTGAGATGTATGAGATGTATGTGATGTCTGAGATGTATGTGATTAACTGTAATTACCTTGAACATTTAAGTTTATGTTTAACATTTACACTGATTATTTTTATTGTTTGTATACAATTGTTTCAAAAAACTATTTGGATTAATTTAATTTATCTGCCTGTGATAACAGATAATAATGAAGGTTGTCTAACAGTAGGAACACATATACTCCAGTGCTTATTGTACACAGTGTGAACAGCTGGGCCGTGTCTGAGTTAAGGGTTGAGACATTGGCAGCTCTCCTCTGGGGAAGATCAAGTAGGTTTGTTGGAAAAACAGGAGGTGTGGGAGAGTAACAGTTGAGAGTGAGAGTTTTTTTTCTCATTTGATAACATAGATGCACCCATTAAAGACTAAAACACGAGTGAGGAAAAGAAAAAGACAGAATATTATAAAAACAGATCCCACAGACAAGCAATAATTGAATGGTGTTGTTTAGTATTACACACATTAATTAACACAATACAACACAAAACAACAACTCATCTTTTATTCATATACACACCTGTGAGTAGTCGAATCCATGTTTCTCACGAATGCCATTCCTGCAGATGGTGTAGTTGTAGAAGCGTGAGTTCTTCACAATCCCCACCCACTCTTTCCAACCAGGGGGAATGTAGGTGCCATTGTACTCATTCAGATATTTCCCAAAAAATGCTGCACACACACACACGCACACACACGCGCACACAGGCATATTATATTGGAGGCTTCTGTGCTTGTGTTTTATTTGCAGCATCAATGCATTCTCTTCTCTCTTTAT
>JAOVVF010000018.1:12246892-12258022 GCA_028565595.1 Duopalatinus emarginatus
ATAAAAAAATGTTAACACATGGTTTCTTGTCAGTCCAGTTAGCATCACTGTGGCTTGTTGTTGACCTCATTCTTCCTTTTCCTAGAATACTTATCTTGCAGCTATGGACATTTTAAATTTTGTAAACTAGCTAAAATTGTTTGCTCTGTGACATGAAAACTGTCTGCCTTTAGTGAACAGATCCTTTTAGGTCCAGTGTAGCGGCACTGGCTGGCAGGGACAAATTGCTTATTACAAATTCCAGTGTGCACCATTCAAAGTAAGCTGCACTGTGCTGCATGTATATATATTATAGTATTATATACATATAAATAATAAAGAAAGCGAATGAAGAACACAGCCAGCCTGAGATCATCTCTGTGGATTTCAAGGTGCCATATAATGCTACGGAGGAGGTTTTGCACTGGAGAATTTCTAGTGATTTCCCCTTGTTCACTGATGTTAGCCCATAGCCACAGACTTTCTTGGTCCACTAATGATGTCTCTGGTGTCTGTCCAGGACTTTTATCTGTTGTGTTACCAGAAACCACCTTCACTCCAGCCTCCTGTTCCTAACACTATTCCTTTAAAAAGTCCTCCTGCACCCAGGAGAGGTCCCACAATAACAAGACACTCACACAAACAAGCCTAGCACTCCAGAGGAACATCACTCATGGGAACAGGATTATTCCAGCCTTACTTGCTGCACAATTCTTATATCAGAGAGATGCTATTATTTGATTTGCCCCATCATAAAAATAATCTGCAGTAGTTACTCTCGGTTAATGCGGTTTCCATTTGAAAATTATGCAGAGAGAGTTTTGGAGCACACCTTCCCCCCGATATCTGTGTTACCACTGAATATAAAACAGAAGTGAGCAAGTAGCTGAAATGCTAAACTAATACACGATTGTTTATTTCTTTTAGCAAGTGGTGCTGAGACGCAGCAAGTAAGAGACATGCCAGCTTGAGGCAAAACAGAGAATGTGATTTGAACTGAAACTCATTAGACTAGAAAACAATGTGTGTGTGTGTGTGTGTGTGCACGTGCATGTATGGGCATGTTTTTATAACCCGGTGGAGACTGAGGTTAAATTTGTGGTCAGGGTTAGGCATAGTATTAGCTGCATTAATAATTAATTAATAATTAAAGATAAAAAAAAAAAAGTGTGTGTGTGTGTGTGTGTGTGCGAGAGATACTATAAGCAGTAATGTCAAAGGATCTGCCCAGAATGTCAATGAACCCCACAAAACACACACACACACACACACACACACACACTTTCTCCTCCTTTTTCTCCTGTCTTTCTCTACATTGAGTCTACATGCTTGGCATGCAATGTCAAGATAAATTTTGCATTAAATGAACTTAAAATATGAAGCATTAAATAGAAGTAAATTCAGGGTGCAAACATTAGGGATGCTGACAGAAAATTAATGACATCCTCCAGTATTTTCTTCTCTCCTCATTTTTTTAAGACGTGATTGGTGTGTGAATGACATCTGCAGTACTTGATTTTTAAAAGATGCAGGGGTATAGTTGCCTCGTGAAATCTGCCTCAGTGTGCAGGAATTACAGATGGGGAGAAAGATGGAAAGATCGGGTTATTGTTAAAAGTAAAATAAAAAAGTAGGAGAGGAAAATAATAGCGTAGAATATGTAAAAGAGAAATATATAAGGTTAGCGCAGATATAGCTGACAAAACAAATACTAAAGAACTGCTCAGTTTACATGACTCACAGGATTAAACACTGCAATGATGTCACGGTGTGTGCAGACACTAACTCACTGAGGCAGTGGTAGGATACAAGTGCAGGTCATTTTAATGAAACAGTCACCAAAGAGCAAACATCCGGAAACACAATCGAAAAGTGAAGACAGGAACAGGCGGAGGGTCAGGCGACCAACAAACAGGCTGAACTACCTAAAGCAGAGCTCAAGGTCAAAACAAGCAAATATCCAAATCCAAAAAGTGAACACAAGACTTGTGGTTTGGTGCAGGAAGCATGGCATCCTAATACTTTACAAACTAAAAGCAGAGGAAAAGAGCTTAAATACACAAACACAAGGCAAGGCTAAACACAACACAGGTGAAAACAATGAACAGAGTCAAGAACATAAAATCGGTGAAAAGTCAGTGGGCATGGAACAGAAGACAGGTTCTTAAACACTATCACTAAAGAAGACCATCTTTGTAGACTGCCAAAGTCTGTGAGCTGTAGGCTGGGTAGAGCATGGCTGTAGCATGGTGTAGCATGGATAAAGCCCTGACAAATACGTTTAAACACTAGCTCTAATATAAAACTATAGAGTACTTTTTATTAGAATTGTATTATTATGCTGTAATGTATACGTGTGTAAATAAAGGCACAAAAACCATGAACCAAAGCATAAAAAGCGAACAAAATAAATAAATAAATAAATAAACTAATATTAATAATAATAATAATAATAATAAATAATATTATTATTATTATTATAAAATAACAGTGCTTGCTAAATGAAACACCATATACAAATGGTACAAATATATGTGTTTGATATGAATAGAAATTTTATCTCTTGCAAATTCGACACATGTATACATTTACATCTAAAATCATTCTTTTCTTCATAAAAAAAAAGCAGTTTGACTAAACCATAACCCAGATGTATTCGTATGTAATCCACAGTGTATATTACAAGAAGAGAGACATAAATAGACATAGTGAGGTTAGACAGTCAGAGTGTGAGGTATCTGCTCATATCAGTGTAATTACGCAGTAGGTGTGACATGGTTTAGCGGATTGGCTCCTTGAAAGGAGTAAAATTGCCTTTCTTGGCAACATTTGATCGCTGCGTGGAGCCAAGTGGCTTTACGCTTCATTTCCCCCTCAGAACGCTTTCCTACACCTACATCCATCTCTTTATACAGGCCACCCCATATCCCCACCCTTAGACTCATCAGTCAGCCTCCTCTAATTCTTCTCTTAACCACAAAGCTCCCTGAATTTAAAGGTGTTATTCATCAGGCGTTCAACTCTTAACCACACCTACTTCTAGCCTCTTTATGGCACGATGTCTATAATACAAAGTGTTTTTGCTGGTTCTTTTCCCCCTCACCACTTTTTTTTTGTTGCTGTTTACTGAAGTGAAGTTGACCATGAGTGACCATGAGTGAGAGACAGAAAGAAAAAAGAGAATGATTAAAAATGAGCAAAAGGAACAGCACTGATTATCTTGTAGATAATGACATTTACAAGCCTTAAGGAAGCTACTGATGTCTGCAGTGCTTGAGGTAAAATATAAAATAAACAGTGGTGCTGCCAGTAGTGTGTGTGTGTGTGTGTGTATGTGTGTGTGTGTGCTATACGGCACCAGGGATCTGAGGTTATAGGTTTGATCCTTGCTCTGGTCTCTGTCTGGGAGGAGTTTGGTATGTTCCTTCCATGTTCATGTGGGTTTTCGCTGGGTGCCCCGGTTTCCTCCCACCTCCCGAAAAGCACACGTGGTAAGCAAACTGGATGTGCTAAATTGCCGTAGGTGTGTGTGTGTGTCTGGTACCCTGTGATGAATTGGAGCTCTGTCCAGGGGGTATTCCTGCCTTGCGCCCAATAACTCCGGATGGGTTTTGGAAAAACTGGACAAAGCAGATAAAATAATGACTGACTGATTACCTGCATGTTCTGGCATATTGATCTGTGTGTAAATAGAATCAGAGCACTGACAATATACTTGATTAATTATTTATTTTTTTTCAATTATATTGTATAATACTACTAAAAACAATAATTATTCACACTGTGTAACAAACTTTTTGGTCTACAGTGGAGAGGTTTAACTGAGGGGAAGGGAAGAGGATTTAGATGGATCGGATAGTGGTGCACAGGTGGATTTGGTGATGGAGGGAAAAAAGTTCAAATTCAATTTAGTCTGGAGCAAGTTAAAAATCTTGCTGTTATTATTATTAATCATTCTTCTACAGGAGATTCTATATATCATTCAAAGTTAGTGATTCAATATTTGATAATACGACTGAATCTGCTTGACGCAGCGCAGTGTGTTATGATTGGATTTTGGTCGATATGTGTGCAGCTTTGTTCAGAATCTGGATTAGGCCTACAGTTAATTCAGGAATGATGATAACGTAGAGAATGACATGTTTACAGAGTATGAGAGTTATGTGCAAATCACCTTGTTTCCTTTTATCTGTTCTTAGTTGATAAAGCAGTTTTTAATCTATTCTAATCAATCATAAGCAGATTGCTACATCATTTAGTTCCGGTTGTTTTTCCTTCTGTTATTACACCCTTAATGTTTATCTATGTAGCATATTTTCTTCCTTTTGGAGCCAAGGTGTCAATACGTTATACCCACTGTGTCTATGTATGGAGCCTAATGGTTTGGAATAACACACTTCTATGTGATAGATGACACTGATGTACTACTAAACAGATCAGTATTTTACATGTCTAAGTAACTCTGAGACTGAAACACACTTATTATTTCGAAGGCTACAGTTAATGCCAATTGTGAGAACAGAACACATATTCTATTAAAACACAAGCCCAAAACTGCTCCATTTTTTATGCTACAAATGTTTTTTTTTTCCCTCACATGCACATGGGAGTGATGCATACTACATACAAATGTCCATAAATCTCACACTCCCATTGCTGTAAGCTCATCTTACACTGCACAGACAAATCCATCACTTTACCACTCTCCTGGGAGGTAAGACCTTCCTACAATGCCAGTCTGCAAAAAAAAAAGCATATTGCAATAAATAATAATAACATTTATGTCATAACCATTGATTCACAAAACACCTGCCAGCAAAATAATGGAAATGAAGAAGAAAAAAAAAACTCTTCAGATATAAGCACAATCGTTTGCCACCTCTGGGACTCATGGATTTTTAATAATAGACATTTTTTATGAGAAGCCGAAAGTCAGTCATCACTTTTAAATACTAGCAGCCTGGTAATGACTGGAAGGGGAAGAGGGCTTGGGTGTCTGCTGAGTCAGATGTGCTGCCCTGCGGGGCTTGCATGCACACACACGAACGCACACACGCACGCACACACGCACACACGCACGCACGCACACACGCACGCACACACGCACGCACACGCACTCACACACGCACTCACACACACACACTAGTAAAGGCAAAGAGATTCTAGGATTGGATAGACTGCAAGCAGACTAAGAATGAAATAATGAGGATGACAACAAATAGTAAAGTATGACAAAAGAATGGTGTAATTATTTCCAGTCTCTGCGCAGACAGGGAGAGAGAGAGAGAGAGAGATCTTATTTCTACTAAGTTTATTCTGCGCATTTTAGCTATTAATGTATGTGCTTTCAGCAGGCATGCTGCAGTGTACCCTGGCATGTTAGAGTGCACTGCAAGCAATTTTTACCTGGCTAATAGGATAAACAGATTATATATTACCCTGTGGTGGGTTGATGCATGTCTGTGTTTGTGGGTTCTGTCTAAGCCAGACCTCTACTCACTTCCCAGTAAAAATATCCTTTGGTAAATTCAAACTAAGTTACAATACAGACACCAAAATCTGACAGCAGGAGAGCAAGCAATGAAAAAGCATGATAAACTCTTCATTTTTCCTCATGACTTGTGGACAATAATAGACCTGTGGGATTGTTGACATCTTTCTTTCCTGGCTATAAGTAAAGAAATATGTGCCAGTGCCAAATTTAAGACTAGAAATACACTTCCTCAGCATCCTGGAAGGAGAAG
Source organism: Duopalatinus emarginatus (assembly GCA_028565595.1). Lineage (NCBI taxonomy): Eukaryota > Metazoa > Chordata > Actinopteri > Siluriformes > Pimelodidae > Duopalatinus > Duopalatinus emarginatus. The sequence continues at coordinate 12,252,616 of JAOVVF010000018.1, forward strand.
GTCTTGAGCAGTAGTGTACAAAATAGCCTCATTGACATCAATTCTCTTTTTTAACATACTTAAATGAGCACTGAGTGGTAGTGGAACTCCTTTTGATAGAACGTTATTCAACCAGTAATGGAAAACCGAATGATGGGACAAATTAAAATATCTACAGATTCTGTTTTTTTTTCCCCCATGCAATGGAAAATCTGATACAAGGCTGACATCTCACATGTGAGGATCATTTTTAATTACCGGGTGGTCAAAGAGTTGTAGGTAGTGAAGTCTCTGATAAATATCCAAAAACTTTCCTTCACTTTGATTTGCTTTTAAGTGTTCATTAGAACAGACGTACTTTAAAAAGTCCATCTGGCATCGAAACTCGAAGCACATCGTCATATCAGAACAAGCAGATGGCATCCTAACCAGTGCTGTTTGTTCTCTCTATGTAATTAAAGAAGGCTTTAACATTTAATTGTATTATTGCTTTCCCCTCAGCTACTTGGCATTTAGTGTGTTTGGTTGTACTGGTGGCCTGTTCAGGATCAGAGTCAATATCCCAAATCAATATCTAATTAATAATACTCAGGTCAGCACAAGAAACACCTCCACCTGCTTTTATATTCACAGCAATAAGTACAATATGAATTTGTGTAAGATATACTTGTATGTGAGAGAAAACAGCTTATAGAGTTTTTCGTGGAGTAACTGCTGCTTGAGATATTAAAAAGATTAGTCTTATATATGCTGCACAGGGCAAGCTGGTGGGTAGAAATAACACCAGCACCATTCTTCACATGGACACATTAATCCAGAGAGTTTCCACAGCACTCTCTATAGGAGAATGTATTATACATGAGTACATGCATGCATTCACAAAAACACAATATATACATTAAAGTGTGGACAGAGCGTCAGTAAAGGACCTTGAGTTTGCTGAACACAACAGGTTTGAAGCAGAGTACGGAAAGGGGATCACAAAAATCCAGCATCCTCTATATAAGATATATAGAAAGGCTTGGGTGTGATTTAAATTGTATTTAGAAATATCACATTGTCCTGACAATCTGTAGATGACGTGTGTTGCTAGTTTTAAACATCAGAGCTCTCTTTGTAGTCAGACAATTCAGTCTCTGGGATTCGGGCTTTCAGCATGATAAAATCAAAATTCAAATATAAAGAACTGCTTTAGGCTGATGGACATTTCTGCCATTACTTCTTTAGAAAGGAGCATCACAATGTTTTTGTTTTCAAATGCTTCACAGTTGAAAGTCTACCAACTGCACAAGCATCTTCTGTTCTTTTGGTTTGCGATGAAACCCACCTACCTTGGATCAAGAGGCCTTCCACTATCTGAGAAACACAGGAAGCCCCTGAGGTGGCCAGAGATCAATAACAACTCTAAAACTATCAGGATCAGCCGCACCTGAGGCTCAAAAAAAAAAAAAATCACTCTTGTGCCGATCAATACTCTGCATCAAACAAACTTCTGTTTTTCACATTGATCTTTCCCTGCCTGTGCTTTGTCAACACCCACTATTTCATACTCCGAGCTTGAATGCAATTATGCTGAAATGTGCTCCCAACTCTTTACCAAAAAAAAAATAAATAAAAAAAAAAAAAAAAAAAAAATTTGAAAACAACTATAAGAAAGTGGAAAAGAATGACAGTATGTCCTCAAAATCTTGAAAGTCTTTAATTAACTTGAATTGACACCCAGAAAAAGGAATATTTAAGGATTGTTTGCATGTAAACGCTGTCACCAAGGTGGTGAACCATGGCAGCTCACTGGCATCACATCATCACGTTCGCTTCATAACGGAATGCTGCATGTGACAGTGAGTGGAAAAACAGCAGGAACACAGGAGGGGGGAAAGAAGAACACATGTATAATTGGATTGTGAGTGCTGATTACAGAGGATTTTTAGTGCAGTAAAATAGACTCATTGTCATCTACAAGAAAAAAATATATATATATATATAAGACTTTTGTTAAAATTCATTTACAGAGTTGACTCTCTTTCAGTCATTTCCATTTTCATTACATGGCAGACTCATGAAACAAAATGAGACGTACCTTAAAATCTTACAGTTTTCAGGATAATAACTACAAAATACAGGATCCTCAAGGGATGTTTGATTATGCTTCTGGAAGAGCCATTCAAGCTTCTGTGCAGAAACCTACAACAAAGTGCTTCTCGTTTGCAAGTAGAACCTTGAATTGAAAGTTAACTATCCAATAAAGCTTTAAAGTACATTGAAGACCCAGATGAGAGTAGTGCATTAGGGTTACAAGCCTTTGAGGTATTAGAAAGTTTACAGGCAACACTTGTTAAAGTAGCCAACACTCATTAAAGCAGCTCTGAAACAGTGATACAAATGCTGCAAGAGCAAATTCCCCTGATGTATTTAGCTGTCTGTGGAGACTAATAGCAATGCTAAGCAATTCAGTATATTGTTTCTAGATTTTTTTTTTTTATATATAAACCTTTCTGGTTTGGTGTCTTATGGTAATCTTAGCCTATTTGGCCAGGTTCTGTTGTCTTCTATGGTACCGACTAAAACTATGGAAAAACATCCAAATCCCTCCAGAACCATGTCTTCTTTCAGTCAGCCTCCCTCTAACTGAATCTTTTCCTGAACAAACAAAGCTGTTTCCTAAAAACATCAACATACACATTGCAATAGGGCCATTACATACCATTGTGACACAGTGAGCGCTAGTGCAGGTATGCCATCGCTTGGTTAGATACAATCTCTGCACCCACGACATCTGTCATGTTAGATTTACATGCACAGAATTATTCAGTCACAAGTTACCCATTGGAATTGCAGTACATCACAAATAAAGCAATACAAGACCCATGTACACATGCCTGGATTTTACCCATCCTCGTTTGTAAATCTGTTTAAAATAATAGAAAAAAAATTAAATAGACCAATTCATAAGGGAAAGTCACTTTAAGCCCTGAAGAAAAATAAAGATTAATCCCACCACCCACTTCTCAATGTCATGGCCACTGTCGTTACCATGGCGACAGGCCATGCATCTGATGGATGGTTGGTTTCCTCCCATAGTGCCCCTGTGCGATGCCGTAACAATGACAAATGACACATAAGGTAACAAATCTCTACTTGTCCCTACGGCAACAGAGCTCAGAAAAACACAAACCACACTTTGGGATGGGTCACAGCCCCTCCTCTCATCACAGCGGCAAAACACTCACACACATGCATTTCTAAATGCAAATGCAAGCGTGTGCTGCAGTGGACCATTTGTAAAAAAGTTTTGTACATAAAACCTGCATGTCTGAATGTGCACATGCAAACATATCCCCCATGGAGCATGGACTCCACAAGGCTTCAGAAATACTCTGTAGGCAATAAACACCATACTTCCTGCAGAACAGTCTACAAATTTGTTGTTGTGTGAACAGCAAATCTGTTGGATGGATGGATGGATGGATGGATGGACAGACAGACGAATGGACGGATGGACAGATAACAACTCAAAGTTACCAAGGACAACAAGAGATTTCATACAAACATTTTTATCCACTGTGCAAGGAAAGTGCTTCAGAGTCTGTAGAGATTTCACCTCCTACCATTTCCACCATTATTACTAAAGTACATTGCAGTTACTGCTGGTGAATATGTAAACCCTGTCACTGCTATAACTGTTATTTCCACTGACACAAGCACGCATTGGAGAGGGTTATTTTAGTTGAGGTTTCTCCTGCATATAATCTTTTTATATATTTAAGGAGATGATTAGCTATGGTCGTATCCTGGTATTTTAGACATTACAGTGTCTAATTGCAGAATCTCCATAATGCACATCTGCCACCAAACACAGTTTCTTGGTATGACTTTATTGAATGAACATGACTGTCAATCACTGTCTGATTGACGGCTTTAATCCACACGCCCTATAAACTCCCACACATTTTTTTTCCAGAAATCTTTTTTAAGGAAAAAGATGGGATCTTTTCCAGAGTGCCTCTGAATTGAGAAATATGCCATTTTAACAGGCTGGATTGCCGACACAAAAGTCATATTTGCTATCTGAAACACAGACTTTTAGTACATCTGGGGAAAGAAATTGAGCATCTGACTTAGTAGTCAAAAATAAATTTCATGGCTTTGAAATTCAATGTCCTGCAATTAGATGTTGGTTTGTAATTGTGTATTACTGTTACTTTTTACCCCATTTATCTCACAATTCCTGGTACTAACCAGAGTGGGTTAAGGTTAACACTTGCTTTCTATGTAAAACCAGCAACCACATCTTTTTGAACTACTGCTTATGCTATTGCACAGTGCAGCAACAGCTGGAGGAAGGTGCTACTTGCTCTCTTCCGCATACAGGTCACACAGGCCCACAGCTGATAAATGTCATTCTGACTGACAGGGAAGAGAGTAATGCCATCTCTCTCCACCAAGACAGCAGAAGTAATTATACCCCCTTGAACCTTTGGCCATGGATGGTTCTTGAATCACCAGGATTGGATCGCATGATCTCCCAGTGATAGGGTGAACATTTTTCTTTTCTACCAGTCTGAACTCTTATTACGTTACATTATTCTACTGACTATGAATCACCAAGTCCCAGATGATGGAGGACAAACCCTAAAGCAGGTCACCTCAGCGAGACAGAAAAACAAAATGAAGCAGAGCGACAGGAAGATTGAACCTGATGTTCCATTAGCAACGCCTTCTGGGAAATCAGAATGCTGGCTTTCTGGAGCACATTGTTTCCCATGAGAGAAGGAGGAAGAGATAGGGAGAGACAGAGAGAGTGCTTCCTATAATTCCTCTCTTCTCATCTGTATATATATTCATATAACTTTCGCTTTCCCATATCTTTTTTCATTCTACACCCCCTCCCTTCTATCTCTTTAGAAATCTGTCTCACACACAAATACACACATGCACACTGTTAACACTGTACAGTTCAAGGTTGACCTCGCTTGACTGCAACCAGGGGATAGCTGAGAAGATTGAAACCATATGTAGAGAAACACTGTGTGTGTGTGTGTGCGCGTGAGAGAGAGAGAGAGAGAGAGAGAGAGAGAGAGAGAGAGAGAGAGAGAGAGAGAGAGATCTTTATCATAGAAATCTAGGGGGATGGGAGAATAAAGTTCTTGTGTGTGTGCTCTGTGTCTGTGGAAGACACTGGGATGGGTGATAAATTGAGTACAAAGATATAGATGGAGAGGGTGAAAAACCTCAGCTCTTTTCTGTCTGAAAGAATCTAACCAGAGGAATCTATAGGATGACAGGCAGGATATCAGCAGGTGGAAGTTAACTGACCATGTCAAGAGGAAGGATATGACAGGCCTACAGTCAATAAATAAATAAATAAATAAATAGGCTGGGCATGTGTATGTATATATACACTTGTTTATAGTGTTATGCATTCATG
>JAOVVF010000018.1:12285642-12319795 GCA_028565595.1 Duopalatinus emarginatus
TCATCCTCTTCTTAATAGAAATGAAACTATTGAAATGAAACTTCCTGTTTAACAGATCTTTCACCATCACTCAAACCCGAACCTCAAACTGCACATTCAGACACACTAGTCACGCTCACGTACTGTTTTCGAGTACTGTTCAGTACAGAAGTATGCGATTTCGGACGCAGCCTTACTCTCACTGAAGCAGCGTGCGACAAGCCTCAACATGAAATACGGGTGAATGGCAGGGCCAAATTAGAATTTATGTTAACAGCACTATTTTTTTTATCGCGATAATTTGATATTGCGTTAATGCATTATTATTGCGTTAACTTCGACAGCCCTATATATTATATAATATATATAACTCAGTGTATCTCTTTTATATGTATACAGTCCGTCAGACTTTAAACCTACCAAAACTACCACTGTTATAAATCATCATGAAAATAACATATCAATTATTGCTTTTGTCTCATACCAATGATTGTGCTCCCACCTGGCAATTAATATACAACAGTTTGATTTGACAGTTTGATTTGTTGCATGTTCCGAGATGCTTTTCTGCTTACCACGGTTGTATAGATATATGAAAAAAATTTAAACTCCCCCACTAGAACTAGAAACTAAGATAATTGCCATCCATCAGTGTTTAGTCCATACTTTATAAAAATCAGATTCAATTCAATAGAATATTTTAAATGATAAAACAATAGGAAATAACATGGACAAAAAAAACCCCAAAACAAATACTTTGTTGTACAACCTTTAAAGGCATTTACTGAAAATCAATTTCTGAAGCTCTAAGACTTCTGTGCCCGTCAACAGGTAGTTTGGACCACTGTACCTCAGCAAACTGTCTTAGCTGTCTCAGATTTGAAGAGTGTCTTCTCCAGACCAAATGTCAAAGACCTCAGCTCTTTCCACAGAGGTTCAGTAGAATTCAAAACGGAGCTCACAGAAAGCCATTTCAGAACAATCCAGGGTTTTTTTCCTTCAACGTTCTTGAAACCTTTTAGCTGCGTGTTTTGGGTCAGTATTTTGTTGAAGGACCCATGACCTGTGACTGAAACAGAACTTTGACAACTTGTCAAGATGTTTTGCTTCAGAATGCCTTAAGAGTTCGGAGATTTCTTTCTGCCCTGCACAGATTTAGGGCATCCTGTTCCAGATGCAACAAGATCAGCAGATCAGCCCCAAAACACATCCAAACCTCCTCCATGTTTCAGGTAGAACTGCTGCTCTTTTTTGTCAGTACACATATAGATGATGCGACTTCAAAAAGCCAATCGGTCCAAAGAACAATCTCCCAGAAGCATTGTGTTAGTTATTTTAGAAAATTTTACTTCTGGCATTTTTCTTTAACAGTGTAGTCTCTCTGGTTCTTCTTCCATGGAGCCCACACCCACAGTCAAAAAGCAACAGCTGGTACGATCAGACACTGATGTACCTTTACCCTGAAGTTACCCTCTTTTCCTTGGTTCTTTGTAAACCATTCATACCATTCATACAATGTCTTGTTGCATTTACATTTACATAAAAAATGCTTATATTAAAGTGTGCATACATAACTTTAATATGTAAGCCAAGGCCATTTTTTTTTAGTTTTAGTGTTCAGTTTAATCTGGAGGGAGGTTGGCTACAGTACCATGGACCTTAAACACCTTAATAATATATGAAACTGTAGTGACAGGAACATCAAGCTTTTTGGAGGTGGTCTTACAGCCTTTAACATGCTTGTCTAGAATTTTCTTTCTGATCTCCTCAGACAACTCTTTCTTTCTCTGGTCCATATTCAGCATGATGCACACAGTGATACCAAAGAGCAGAGTGACTACTTTTCTCCATTCAAATCTGCATTTCTGTTTAAAAGACTGAAGACATGTCATACTAATCAAAGAAAAGAGTTACATATGAGACAATTGCATTTAATTTCATCATGCTTTAGGAGGAATAAAGCATTCTTTCAATGAGCTTTAATGGTACCAGCAAATGTGTCCATGTCTGTATAGAGTGCTTAATTGAGTTACTATAGACGTCCAGTCAGCTCAGACTAATCTGATCATTTCCCTCTGATCGCTCTCATCAACAAGGTGTTAAAGGCTGTCGACCTTCTGCTCACAGGATGTGTTTTGTTATTTACACCATTCTGTGTTAACTTTAGGGATTGTTGTGTTTTTATTTTTATATCCTTCCTGGCAGCTTAAACCAATCTGGCCATTTTCTTGACCTCTCTTATCAGGGAGTCATTTCCACCTACAGAACTGTTGCTCACTCAGTGTTTTTTTTATTTGTTTGCTTGTTTTGTTTTTCCCATTCTCTACAAATTCTAGAGACTGTTGTGTGTGTCTAGAGAAAGAGATCAGCACTTTCTGAAATATTAGGCCATTTGTCACTAACAACCATGTCATGTCACAGAGATTCTGATATTTGACATGAACATTATCAGAATCTCTTGACCTGTATCTCCATGATATTATGTATTATGCTGCTGCCGCACACTCGCTGATTGACTGACTGCATAACTGAGCAGGTGTACAGTTGCTCCTTTTAAAATGGATGGTAAGTATACAGTATTAAATTCATTAATTGCAAAATTAATTCATATAAGCTTCAATATTTCATAGTCAAGGATAAGAATCCATGTGCAGGGGGTTAAAGGAACATCAGTCAGACACAATCACAATTCAACTAGCAGCATTGAAAAGGCAGGCACAGAACACAAAATAGCAGATATATCAAGTCCAGAGTGTTATTTAACAAACTAAGCTGAGAAACTAAGAAAATTAAGGATCAAGGGACATCAAGGTAATGGCAAGAGCCATGGCTCAGACTGTACACAATATATAAATATTGGCAAAGCTTTGCACTGAGTGAATAACCATTTACTAGTATATACTGAAGAACCAGACAATATAAGTATGTGAGGGTGAGAAATCAGGTGAGAATGACCTCTGCTAAAGCATAAGGGAAATTTCCTTGTTAAAGCTTGTCTGTATCTAAAGCAGATCAATCATTTATCTTCAAAAATCCATTATGTGGCTGATGTATGTAGTCAGGGGCAGACTGAGACCAAAAAAAAAAAAAAAAAAAAAAAAAAAAAAAAAAAAAATCTGCCCTTGCATTTTGGACCAGACTGGACCAACACATTCAATAACGCACACGTTTTTGGTCTTTTTTAGTCTCTTGTATCATGAGCAAACAGCTGATCACCTGCAAACATGCTACTGTTAGCACCTTAGTAAAAAGATTCGGTGTGCTCTACTCTTTTCATGCTCTTCTGTGCGCTAGTGCACATGCCTCCATAAAGGTAAAAATAATAATCTTCCCAAAAGCCATACATATGAAACAAAACAATGCATGATGTCTTTCACAATATGTGAGCCACTTCCTGTTGGTTTTCACCATTTTTACTGGTGAATACCCTTTCAAGCTCTGTAATGTAGAAGGCTCAGGATGGGCAAAGTAATCCAAGTCCTCTTGCTTTTTGCTCTCCTCTTCTCCTCTCTCTTGCTGTGTCTCTCCTTACTCTCACCGACACTCTCCTCTCCCTCACTGACACATTCCTCTCTCTCACTGACTCGCTCCTCTCTTTCGCTAACATTCTCCTCCACTGGGGATGCCATCTCAACCTAGCTTAACAAAACATGAATAAAGACTGTGGGGTGAGTTTTTTTTTATTTTTATTTATTTATTTTTTTTTTTACATAAGGATGCAGTCAGGTGCGGGATTATTGGATTCTCTAATAAACAGATACACAGCTGCATTCTCATAAAATTATGTCATTTTAAAGTGTGATTTTCTTTCATTGTAGCCTACATTGTCTTTAGCCACCTAGGCTACATAAATGAAATCAGAATGCTGCCCGCTGACTCACTTTTCATTTTGGTGAGTGGTGGCTTTACAAATATGCCTAGAATTAATGGATTCTCTTGTAAAGAGGCAAACAGCTGCATTGGCATAACATAGGCAATAGACAAAATAATATAAATTTAAAAAGGATGATTTTGCTTCATTTCTATACATTGTCCCTAATCACCTCCATAAAATATGGCTAACATTGTTTAGGACGAAAAGGTTGCTTAGCCTTGGCCTAGTCTACTCCTCACCCCACAAACAATGATAGTATAATAATGACAAAAACTGACTTACAGTTTTTGTTGGTGAATGCTAGTTTTAAAAAGTGTTCTCACATTTAAGCCTATTTAGTTCAGGATAGAGGACATAAAATGACTAACTTAGGCTTATGTTCTCATCAAATGTTCTCATCTATGTTTTTTAAGACAAAGTCTATGTCTGACTGTCTGACTCTTCTTTTTTTTTCAATGCTAAAAACAGGAAGTGTCGGCACACTGGTGCAGTGGGTAATGATGTTGCCCCACAGCAAGAAGGGCCTGGGTTTGATTCCCCAGCTAGATTATCAGGGTCATTTCTGTAATTTGCTTATTGTGTCTTTGTGTGGGTCTCCTCTGGGTTCTCCAGTTTCCTCACACAGTTCAACTGCTTGCAATGCACTGGTGACCTGTCCAGGGTGTTTCCCTACCTTCCATCCTATGACTGCTGGGATAGGCTCCAGCACTCCTAAAAGCCAGTAACAGTTTCTATAATGTATGAATGAATACTAAATACTGAATACTAATACTATTGATGATTATTAATGGCGTGATTATGATTATGATGGTACATTATTGTACATAATGCAATGTATAGGTCACATCCACCAAGGACATTACGTCAATCCAACTTATCTAATCCGATATGCAATAACTCATCGGTAATAGGTTTCCTTATGCATTAGTCTACCTTCTATACCAGCACTCCATCTAACTATCCCAGGGACCTGGATACAATTAGACTGATGCTATCGCTACTAACCAGAAGACCTAATTTGGGCCACTGCCATTTTTGTTCAGACAATGCTTAAGGATATAGTCATAAATTTAACAAGAGAATTTGGTGAAATCTGGAAAGGATGCAGCCAAGAGACATAAAACAATGAAAACAGTCAGTGCCCTTACCACTAATGGCTAAAAGGTTACATAACAGTTTACTAAAGGAAACAAACACAGAAGATGCTGTGTTGTGGAGAGGTTGGACACTGTTAAGTAAATTGTAGACCAAGGAAAATGTATTCAACCACCTACGCTTCACTTTTATGACTTAAAGAAAAGCACAAATCTTGTATGTATCTCTTAGTTCCACACACTGAACATTTTCCAGCATACTGACTATGGTGTGGCCAGTGTGACATCTTTTATAAGAAAATAGAAAAACAATTAAAAAAAAAAATTCTCTTATTTCTTTGCACAGGTCTCTTAGCATGCATGTAAGTAGTAGGCATTCCTTTAGAAAAAGCTCACACCATTTACACAAAGCAATGCAGGAATATGCAGGAGTATGTGAGTAAGAAACCTTTTATTGCCTATAAGGTCCTGAATACTAGTTACCTAATTCCTCTTGTCCCCTCAGCTTTTGAACAGGAGAGAATACCCAAAATCTTTAAAGTCTCTAGTTGAATGGTGAATACGACCTTATATGCATTTGAGAGGGTAATTAAATAGAACCTGACTGCATTCCTTAATTATTGAAGTGCTCTTAGAGTTCCGTGATCAGTTTTTAGCTTCAGAAATAAAATGAAGAAATTTAAGAAATGTAAATTTCACCAACATCCAGGCAAGTTCCTAAGAAAGATCAAGGCTAAATATGCTCTTCTGCAAGAGGTTTATATAAGGAATCAGCTCCATGGCTGTCCCACTGGTATTCCTGTTAAAATAAATCTCAAATCTCTCAATAGAAATAAAGCAGCCATCATCCAGAAGTTTTCCAAAATCTTGAATAACGTCTTACCTTTGTGCCAATACTCCATCATCGTGATACCTCACAGCCTTTCATCATGGGGATTGGCACATCTGAAAATGAGTGATTCTCTCTAAACATCATGGAAATCCTCCCAAGCCACATCCTTGTTCCTTTTATTCTAGGAAACTAACTTCAGCCAAGGTATAGTGTAAGGAAAATTGAGATACTAGCAATTTAAGCCATATTGAAAGAATGGAGACACTGGTTATAAGGAACAGAGAACCTATTCCTAAAATAATTATGAGAGAACAACTCTCACACATGCGATACATATCATTCAGCTCTAGGCATTCAATTAAAGTTTGTGAACAACAAATTTCATTGTACAAGATATAGTCTAGCATGTCAGAGGATGCATGTCATCTAGAAAGGCATAATATTGGACAGGGGAGTACACTTTACCTCACATATATGGAATGAAAAGCCAGAAAGAAACAAATAAATAAGGACAACTGAGCACACTTGGGAAGCTGCTGATATTAATCTGTAAAGAACCATTTGCTAAAAGAAATTCCAGACATATAAACACCTTTGTCCTGGGCAGATGATATGGGTCTCCAGCCTACATCTCAAGTTTTTATTTCATGGGTCTTTTTAAAGCTCTAAGACTAGTTAAACCTGTACGTCCGGTATCACCTATAAGGAGATTCATTCGAAAGAGGCCCCACGTATTCTGTTGTAACTCCCGTCAGGCTGAAGCAATCTAAACCCAAAAAAAACCTGCTACATACCTTGACATGTGTGTAATCAATTGCATTACAAGTGATGCTGGAAGTGATTTCTGTTTTTACCAGACACGCATCAACGTGGTGTTCCTTGTTCCTGAATGTATTGGCAAGCATATAGGGGGAAATAGCAGCAATTACACATTGGATATTTTACTTCAAATCTTCCACAGTGCGGGGGGCTTGTTATGAAATTTCTGCCATGCATCTGGCCAATGTGTGACACATTGCTCCATCTTGTTGGAAGTTACCTTCTGTTATGATAATCTAGTTGATTCCCAACCGTAAAAAAATGTCCAGTTCATAAGTATACTGAAAATGCCTGGAGGGATGTTGGGCCATGCCTTCTGCATATCCACCCACAGCTCAGTGGCATTTGCAGGTACAGGTAGAGGATCTTGGGCATGAATGGACCTAAACCACATATATCCCATAAATGCTTGATTAAACTCATGTTGTTTGGGTGTGCATGGACAAATCATTTGTCAAAACTCTTCAGAATGATCCTTGAACCACTTATGGATAACTTGGGCACAATGGCATGGTAAGTTAAAATATCCCATCATTAAAGTCCATAAAGAGCTACAAATGGTCACCAAACAGTGGCATGTTCAGGCGGACAAGTGGACCCAACCACTGCCATGAGAACACACCCCACACCAGTCTAGAACCACCAGCAGCCTGCACAGTGCCTTCGCAGTGTCTGCTCCACTCATGAACCCTTCCATAAGCCTGAAACCATTAGTACCATGGCTCCTCAGGCCATGCCACATGGTCATGACCCCATGAACCCAGGTGAGGCTCTGTGTCCAATCTGGTGGATTTTCTGCTGACGTGCAGGATGTGTGTGTGTGGGGCCACCTGCACTGAATGTTTATGTGATTTCTTTCAGAGTCATCTGTTGGGTGTTAATGCCTTCTATGATCCACAATTTCAGAAACTGTATGTCCCTTCCATCTGGCAACCATTATCATGCCTTGTTTGGTCCAGTAATATGTTGCCTTGCCATGAGCACACTGGCCAATATTTATATTCACTCACAAGATAACACTTCACGACTCATGCCGACCTTACACCAAGCGACTTTCAAGCGACTTCACTGTCACAGACAAAATTTCCAGTGTCGGAGTAAAATCCTGACCATCTTGCTATAGTTGCGTTACGTTTGCGTCGTCTTGATCATTTAGTGTAAGGTGGTCAGGATTGCAGTTTTAAGTCAGTTTTTTTCTCGTCCTGGCCTTCCGATAAAATCAACCGTGTTTAACATTACCGTAAGTCTTCAGTCTTGGCTCATGGAAACAGTGAGGTAAACATTGCTAAAAACCAACAAATGAGCCCTTTTCAGCACCAAACGGGAGCCATCAAACATTGAGCCATCGAAACTGTGCGAGTCTAACATAAGTGTGAACCATAGCTCTAAACGCTGTCTTCAGTTATCTGAATCCACTTCACAGAGATAAAGAGGAGACAGAACATCCACAGAACCTTTCATTTAAACTGGAACAGTTTACTTCTCTTCATGGGAAATGTAACAGGAACATGAGAATCTTATCAGACTACTAGAACAATTTCACTGATAAAATTAATCAAAAGGAGTATAAGGAGTCAAAAAACTGTGGCTCTACTCTCTCTCCTCCACACACGCATGTACGCGCACACACGCATGCACACGCACAGAGCCCCTCCCTTCCCCAGTTAAATTTCGCTCTTCTTCTCTAACAGAGTTTATGTCTTTTACAAATGTACTCAGTGATAAAGCAACAATCCTACATTTCAGTCCTTATTTTAAAATTACAAATAAAACATAAGAGCTGTTACATGTTGTTGTAAACATAAACTGTACATATCTTAACTTGTAAATAATAAATACAAAAGTGAACTTATTCATTAAATTAATTATTATTGTCATTGTTCCTTAGTTCCCACAGACAGATTTCAGTGGAATTTCAGTGAAAACAGTCAGTTTCAGTGGTAATTGGCAGGGTATTGGAATTGCGTCTATTTTAATAAGCTTGCCAACTGCTGGAAAATAAAGCAAGGACAGTTTTTTATCAGCATTTCATGAGGTAAAATAGTTCCATTCTATCAGACGGCCTGCTGCTAAAACATCAGACTATAACAGTCGAGGAGCATCATTAACTACCCAATAATTAATCGATTTTATGAACTCACTATAATTAATTTTAGCAGATGTTGTTGGTTTGTTTATGACTGCAGTGTTTGTTTTGTAAATGCTGGCGTTGTTGCTAAGGTTATGTGTATGTGGCGGAGTGATATTTGAAGAGCTTCAGTCCCAGTGCCATTATCATGTAATAACGGCACTCATGGAACATCTCTTGGCCAATCAGATTTCAGGGTCTGAACTAACTGTACTGTAATGGGAAAAATCTCAAAAGGAATCCAGTTGCAGTCTTGTAAATAGTGACCCTACAAGATCCTGGATCTATGCAAAATTATAGACTGTGACTAGTCTGTGACTAAAAAGTTTGGGACTTGTCTTTAGATGTTAGAGGGTGTCTTACATAATGCTATCTCATGACGTTTGGCACATCAGTGTCAAAATTACATGCAAACCTTCTGATAACAATAAGTCGTGTCAACATCCTTTTTGTTCCCGTGGTTGCCATGTCTTCATCTTGACTTTATGTGGTTTTGTGGATGTTTGAAGATTTTAGGAGTCTGTGCAGCCATCCATAACCACAAACACGGAGCACAATCAGAACCCAATAATGCTCATTTAATTTAGCTGCCAGTCGTTGATGACATGCCACCATTTCTACAGCCAACTCATACTGTTCTCATGTGGGAGGTGTTTTGCATTGACTCGATGTGTCATGGAGTTCTGTCTCTTTTTTGTAGCTTGGCCCAGGAATGTGTCAACTGCCAAACGTTAGGGTTGAAAATAGCTTTCTGAGGAGGACTTTCTCTCCATCACTTCCTCTCTATTATTTTATATTACGCCATGTAACATTCCCTCTCTCCTTGTGTAAACTTTGCCAGCTGTAATATGAAACGTCTTTAGCTTATATGAATCCTGACAAGACAATGCAGAAAAATGGGTTTCAGCAGTTTTAAATGTGTCAGAGAAAAATACTATAAACAAAGTATGGGATAGTGAGAAATATTCTCTCCCTCTCTCCCTCTCTCCCTCTCTCCCTCCCGCTCTCCCTCTGAATGGCCTTGATTTAAGTCTGGTTCCTCTGAAGGATTTTTCCTCTTGTCACCTCTAGGGTTTTTTCCTTGCCACTGTCGCCTCTGGCTTGTTCATTACAGACAAATAGGAAAAATACAGATTTCTGTTAAAGCTGCTTTGTGACGATGGCGACTGTTAAAATTTCTTGAAGCACTAGACTAATCAAATAAAGTAGGAATATTAGATTAGTAACATCTACATCTTACAAGCAACAGGAGCAGACTCAGACATTTCAAACTCAACTCTTAGTATCCAAGAATGGCCGTATAATGTCATTGTTTGTGAAACCTACAATACAGTGCAAATATATCATTCACATATAACAAAAAATGTGGTAAAGCAAAGATACCCTCAAAAATTACTTAATAACGTAATCAAAACAAATCAGCAGTAAACATTACTAAACAAAACAAATGTGTGGTGTGACAACATTGTACTTTTGAAAGTGCATTACATAAGTTTTACAAGAACATTGCATGGTAGGTTTTTCTAAAGAATCTATTATGGATTACCTGCCGCAGTTCTTCTGGCTCTTACTTGACTGCTTCTGTAAAATAAATAAACAAAATAGCACATATACCCTTTTTTTTATTTGATTTTTGTTTAACCATTTATGACATGTCTGATAATTCATGACTTATAGTAGATGCAAATGAATGCCAATCGTTGGACCATGGACATATCCAAATGACTCTCGTTCCTGCAACAGTCTCCAGTTGCTGCTTGTTTTGGGTCTTTCTGTTGTTTTTTCAGTTGAAGTCAATTCGGTTGAGGTCAGGTGACTCAGACATTTAAGAACATTACATTTAATTGCTTAAAGAGGCTCTTTGGTTACTTTTGCTGTTTGTTTTGTCATTATCTATCTAGACTGTGAAGAGCAGGATTTGACAGATTTTTTTTTTTTGCAGTATTTGACTGAATTGATGAAGAGAATGTATAGCTTTATATGCTTTACAATTCATCCTGCTACTTCTATCAGTAGCTACATCAATAAAGACCAGTGACCCAGTTCCACTGGCAACCACATGTGCCCATGCCGTAACACATCCTCCACCATGCTTGACAGATGATGGGATATGCTTTGGATCATTGCATTACTATATTCCACTCTTCCCATAAATCCGATTTCCTCTGTCCAAAGAATTTTGTATCAGATCTGGGCAGGGGTTTATTAGATTTTTTGCAGCAAAGTCTAGTCTGGCTATTTTATTCTTGTGTGTTACCAGTGGTTTGTGTCTTGGGTTTTAGCCACTGTATTTGCATTCATAAAGGCATCTCTTGATTGTAGACTTTGACAGTAACACTGCTACCTCCTAGAGTGTCCTTGACCTAGCTAAATGTTATGAGGGTTTTGTTCACTAAGAAAATAATTCTCCAATCATCCACTTCAATTGTCTTCCATGTCCTCCAGGCCTTTTGGTACTGCTTTTTAAGTACAAATGATTTGGCCACTCCTAATATTTCACCTATTTCTCTGAAAGGTCTGTTTATGTTTTGTTTTTTTTAGTTTTAGTTGGTTTTTTTTTCAGGCTAATGAGGGCCTCTTTCACTCAACACTCCTTTGGACCACATATTGAGAGTATGCATGAACAGTTATTAAATGCAAATTAAACAACTCCAGTTGTCTTTAATCTCCTTCATTTGACATGGACAGGTCATTAGACTATACTCCAAATGACTTCAGACTGTGAACATGAAGGGACTGTAAAAATGACTCTAATGCCTAAAAAGTTCATGCAACTTGAATAAGGTTGAAGGTCTATACTTCATTTAGATCCTGATTGCTTAATTTTAAATCTTTGGTATAATACAAAGGAAAAATTACAAAAAAATGTATCCAAATATTTATGGACATTACTGTGTGTTAATATTATTGAGTAAATGTTATCCTTGATATCCGAACTTACTGCTTTATCAATATAAATAGCCAATATTAAGTACATGACCAGTATTATATTGGTGTTTGCCTCAGGTGGCAGGGACAGTTGCAGGTTAAGGACATGGGCAGCCATGGGCTTGTGGTTAAGGAACCAGCCTTCAGTTCAATCCCCAGAATCAACATGACATGACTGGTGTGCCCTTGAGCAGGGCACCTAAGCCTCAACTGCTCCCCAGGCACCATGGATAGGGTTGCCCACCATTTTGGGCAAGTGTGCTTACTGACCCATTGTGTGTGTGTGTTTGTGTGTGTGGGTGTGTATGTTTTACTGCACGGATGGGTTAAACCTCAACAAGTGGTGCACTTTCTTTTAAATCAGGCACGAGTCAGGCAATGTGTGCATACAGAGGTAACTGCTCAAAGGACAAACATATAATATAATGGATCTTGAGCATGGATAACAACACTTAAATACAAGTGTAAATGTCCACCAAGGGGGATTGTGATCTAAAGACACAAACCATTTGCTCAGGTGGTCTGGGATGCATTTGACCAAATATCTTTTGTAGTTTAAACACTAATGTACGCAGATGTATCCCAACAGGCACATAACATGAAACATGAATCAGTCAATATTTATTTGTGAGTGCCCCTGCCCTGCCATGCACCAGCTAAGACTACATAAAGATGGCTGCACAGAGTACTTGCAACAGACCAATTTTCAGTCAATTTTAATTTTAAATATTTCCCACCCATTTTAGGTTCCTGATTATCCTGTGTTCCAGTTGGTTATTAAAAACACCTGTTTAGGTGTTTCTTTTTGTGTTAGACACCACACGGTCAGTACCAAGCCTTGTGTATTCTAGCAGTGATATTGATTGACTGTCTGTGCCCTGTTTTTGTTTTTTGACTTTCATTGCTGTCTTTACCTGTTTATGCCTCTTTGAGCCCTAACCTCTTCTCTTACTTTGTTTTGTGTATCATGTTTCGGATTATTGTATTGGATATTGTACTGCCCTTGTTTCATTTAATCTGCCTCATTGAGTGTCCATTATTGTTTAGGAGAATACGCTATTATTGTATAAATGGGGGGAGGAAAACATTTCATTGCCACTGTCTTCACATATGGCAGGTATATGAATTTAGAATATAGATGAACATAAAAGATTTCATGATGTTTTTTATGCCACTCTGATTTTTGGGAGTTGTAGTCAGCAGACTAGTTGCTGTGATAATTAGTCAGTTTTAGCTCCTATTACCTTGAGGAACTTAGTTTGCACAGTGAAGCACAGTAATATTTTGTTATTGTTAGCTACTTTCATGGTAGTAGTAACTAGCTGGTTGACAAAAGTTACAGCTAATATATTTTGTCTTTTCTTTTACTAGCTTTTATTAATGTTGGATAGTAGGTAACTACAAGTAATGGTACTACATTCATTATATTTTACTTATTTGAACAGCAACATGTAAACTATTGTAACTCAATACCCCTAGTTAAAGATCCATGAAGGCTTCAATCCTGCAGTTCTCTGGAAATTACAGGATTGTTTTAATGGTACATTCTGTTAGTCATAATTATAAAGATCATTGACCAGCCATGGTCAGGTTTATCAGTGTTTATCAGTATGAAAGGTTCACATAGTAATATGTATAAAATAATAAAATGTATTTAAGAAAACATGTTTATATCTCTATTAATTCAGTTAATAATGCATTAACCTGACATCAGGCACTCAGCCTAATGGCAAAAGAGCCAATATGAAAAAGCAAGTAGTTATGACAACCAATATTATTCATATTGCAGAAAATTACTCAAGGTAGCTATTTGGTAGTGTAGTTTGGCTGATTTTTCTAAATATGTAACTTTAATTATTTGTCTATTGCCATGAGTTGCTTGTAGCTTGGCAAATTACAAGTGCAGCAAAGTAGCTTCTGTTACACTGGGTTTTCTGTACATGTTTTAGTCCAAAACACAACGACACTGAAATATATCATTTAATTCGGAATGGTACAAAATGTATGATTTATGCTAACTACTCATACAGCTCCCTAACTCACCTCATCCTCCAATTTATTTCTCTATCCTCCTGGTAATCTAGCATTCTAACAAATCTACCATACCATGACTCTCCCTGTCTATCACTTGAAACATCCACCAATACTTCTCTCTCTTCAATTTCATTATCCATTGACCTCCACTGCTCTCCATCTTCAAGTCCTAGAAAGTCGTATTGCCATACCCCTTTGTTGTTGAATATGCTTCCCATCAATCAGATAGAATAAAGAGCTGAGAGAAAGAGAAGAAAATGACAACTTAAGACCGATCACCTTTCACACCTGTCTCAGCTGCTCAAAATCTCCTCTAACGAGAATGCTGCTGAGACATTTTTCTACAAGGGAAAGCTGGAAGCATCTGCATCTTATTCACAACAGCCCAACATTTTTTTCTTAACTTCTCGATTCTTCCCTTTCTCCTCCACCCCCCTTTCTGCTGATGATTTTGCCACTTTCTTTTTTTTTTATATATAAGATTACAGAAAAAAAATCCTTGAAGTCCTATTCTCACACTTCACAAACTGAATTAAACCTTTTCTCCTTTATTACTTCTATGGTCTGTATAATATATGATTATATATCAACTGCCAATAAAGTTTTTACTCATCCTGAAAGAAAAATATTCTAGATAACTCCGACATCAGCAGCTACTAAATATCAATTATTTTCTTTCCTTCTAAAGGTGTTATATCTCTATCTCAATCAAAATTTTCTTCAAGATCTTAGCAGGTCTTGCTTCAGAGAAGCAGATTTCACGGAAAATGCTCTTGTGGCTGTTACTGAGATGCTGCATGCCACTAGATCTGGACAGCAAATTTTCATGACCTCATATTGCTACGTTGATTTGGTTATGCAGATTTCACTTTACAGGACTACTACAGCTTGCTCCTGGCAGGTCTTTCACTTGCATGCCAGACAACCACTGCAACTTATCCAAAATGCAACTACTGATCCAAGACATATTCTCAAACTTCTCACACCACACCAGTGCCTTGTTCCCTCCACTGGCTTTCACTAGCTGCTCACTTCAGTTTTAAAATCCTGATGCTTACCCAAAAAGCCAAAAAGTTCCACCTAGCTAAAGACAAATATAACATCCCAATCTGCAGCACACTCCTTTCAAGTGTATAGTATGGCTCAACTTGACCAATGATCTGTTTGTTTGTTTGTTTTTTTTATCTAGGTTTTATCAAACTTGGGTAGCAGTTAAGTAGTAATGGTACTACACACTGCTTTCAGAACCTGCCCACATCAGATTTAAAATGCAGCTGGTTACCTACAAAACCAAAAAGGACCAGCCTTTTATCACACCCCATTCCACCCCACACTCTGTTTATAAGTGCCTAGCATGGCTCAACTTGGCCCACTATTCCTCATGGTAAGGGAAAAACCTGCATCAGGCTCTGGTCTGTCCTTGTACCCAGGTAGTTGAATGAACTTCCATGAATGAACTCTCTAAACAGCTATCACTAGCTGCACTGAAAAGAAAAATAAACTACTTCGTCACCAAATATTTGAATCAGCACTTTTCACATTTTAAAAAATATTTAAAGTGTGTGCTTTATTTTTTTGTTGTTGTACTAATTTCCTTCTAATATTGTTTTCGTTGGATGACATTCTTTGTCCCTGACCTAGAGACCTAGCAAAAGGAAATAATTTTTAACTCTGAAGTTGCTCTGGGCAAGGATATCTGTTGAATGCTGTAAGTTGTAATAATAGTGTTATAGATATTTGAATATTGCCTGTATTATAAGAGGAAAGTTGTATCAGCATAGCAGGTAGGTAGAAGCTGATTCATCAGCTCAATCACTCATTCTTTTTTGGGCCACAGTTCGTGAATCAGATGCTGAACTGTTCATACATTATATCAGCACTTAAACCTATAATGTGTTCTTGTAAAGTTCATTCAGATTAATGACATTTTGATGTAATGCACGGATTCTACAGATCAAATGCATGAAAAAACAAAGCACTCCTAATCCCTCTATATTCAGGTAGAGAAGCCTTAAACATAACCCAATTTAAATTTTCTCTGTTTGTCCTGAAGACAAAAAGATTACAAACAGTGCACAGAGCGAGAGAGAAAGAAAGAGAGAGACGGGTGTTTTCAGGAAGAAATGTGATCTTACACGAGATTTAATCAAGAAGTGGAAACAATACCAAGTGATGGCTAAACAAATCATCCTGGTAAATATCCTGTAATACACTGGAGCTGAAGGCTCGATTCCTCAGTCTAGTGCGGTTTATTGAGGAATGAGTAAACAAGGAAAACTAACATTAACAAAGAAAACTTGTGACCCAGGACTAGACTCGGCAGGAAATTGTTAAAATTGCCAGAGCCATAACAAATGTAGACATAAGCAACATGAGAAACAGATAATCGTTTCAGAAATAAAAACAAAAGTATTGTGACGTACTCCAAACAAATTATTATTTTCTCTGTGACCTCAGATGCCACAGGGATGAAATTATATTATGCTGCTTTTAACCAAATCTTAGTTTTGGTGCCTGTTCCACCCCTGTTTTTAATTTAAGAAAGGTGGAACAAACATCCACCAATGTGTGTATTCTTAATGATAGATAACTTAAAGGCATATTAAATTAGCTTTTCATGTACTATCATGTAGCTAACAAATTAGCAAGCTAACCAGAGGTTATGATTAAACATTTCTAAACATTAAACAGTAAACATGTCTGTGTATTAGAAACATGGTGTAGGCCAATAAAACATTTATTCGTAACCTTTGAGGCAATATGTCTACAGAAACCTAAAAATATCAAGCATCTGTCACTGAAGGAAAAACTCCTTAAGGCTACTGTTGAAAAAAATCTTGACATGAACCAGATTCAAACAGGAACCTATCCTCTGAGTGACACTGGATAATGTGATTATAAGTCACACCATCTACTGCAAACTATAAAGTTTTTTTTAAAGGTATCTGGCCCAGTAGAAAATTGTTCACCCTATGATCATAAAATCATGAGTGTGAGTCCATTAATAATTATAGCAGTAAGAGCTTTCCTCTTAGTGTGTTCACCTACGCTGTAAGAATAAGCAGCAAAAAAATGTGCTGGATCACTTAGATGAACCACATGATTCTTTCTCCCTTGTGGCGAGCTAGTAGAAAGAAGTAGTTAATAGGTGGAAAAAGGCAAAGACGAGTTTTGTAGCAAAAGTCAGATCTGTTCATAAAGGATAAATTGTTAAGCCTCTTCTTCCTTTGTTGTTCATCATCCATGGCTCTAATTCAATTAGTAGGCAGTGAGTCATTTATTAGCTTACAGGAGGCAACAGGTGCCAAGTTGCACTCCTACAGAATAAGCATCTGCTAAGCAACTGACGATTAAATTAAAATACAGGCTCTGTTCTAAAGGACTGCATCGTTTTTTTTTCTGTACTCTTTACATTAATAGATAATTGTCAAATCATTATTAGACAGATAGCTGTGTCAGAGCAGAAAATATACACCTGTATGAGATTCGTATCAGAGATGTAACACACTCACATACACTCTGATGTACACACAGTTAAAACTGACGAGCTGATGAAGGTTACACAAGAAGTAAAAAACTAAGGATTAGGATACAATAGATTCTCTCTCTCTCTCTCTCTCTCTCTCTCTCTCTCTCTCTCTGTGTGCCCATGCACAAGTACTTGTGAATTATAACATCAACCATCTTCCTGGAATTCTGAAGTGGCTGAGATTGACATGTTGAGAAGATACACTCACAGTAATCTGCACACACTGGCACCCACTTCAAGCTTCAAATATCAGCATTTAACCGCCATCTTGCCCCAGACTTAGTGTCACCGGACAGTTGGCTATCTAAAAGCACTCTTCTATCTTGCATTATAAAGGGCTTTTTGTGTGAATGGAAGAAGAGAATGTGGAGGATTATTCAGAACATTCAGATTCCAAGGCACACAAAGATTTCTCTTTCTGTCTGCAATCAATTATATTTAAACTGCGCACGCTACTGTCTAATAAATGATAGAAAAACAAGGATGAGTATTATTCTGGGGAGTCACAGAGACTATTCTAGTAAATACAGATACACACAAACAGCACCAAAGCATGGAGTTCTTTGTTGAACTTATTACTAGCAGCCTTCTGATAGACTGAATAGATGGCTGTATGATAGTGGTAAGTGCATCTAGGCATGTGCGAATTGGTATCCAATAACATATCTCCTCATGTGTAGGAAGGATGAAATAAAATATCATATTAAAACAATACACCATCTCTGTGATGTAAATGTTTTACATGTAAATTAATTTAGAAGATTAAAACAAACAAATAAGTAAGTTTGTGTCACGATTAGTTAGTGTATATAAAAATACTCATGAAAGCAAGGGTAGGATGCAAGTGCAGGGAAGGGTATGTAATATAAACAAAAAACAAAAATACAAGTGACCATAAACACAAAATTAAACTAGGCACGAATCTCTTGAGACATGGAACACGAGAGCATGAAACAAGACAAGAGACAATACATTTAGCCGCAACATTATCACTTCACTATAGGACTTAAACAGTCTGCTTAATTATTCCCGAAATGTGGCTCAGGTAAGTGCTGGGAGTCATGTGACTTGGGAGGTGGCGGAGCTTTACGTGATCTCCTCGCGCAGTTGGGAACTCGAGTCCTCACAGTTTGATGTTGGGGAGGTAATTGCTATAATTATCTTTTGATCCACAAAGAACATTACGATTAAGTATAATTTGAATCTACTTGGATAGGCACGAATAGAACGCAGTGTCATAATTTTCCTATCACTATGTGCCGAGAACCATGCCAGAGAAATGAGAGATTACTTCTGGTAATAATCATATCAATATAATTTACCAATTACCATACATAGACAGGTATCTGAATGTAGTTCTCTAGGATGTTGTAAAGAATTTGGCTGTGCTCTATGTTATAGACAGTAAATGGTAACTTTTTGAAGTGTCTGCTGTGGTGAGCCAGGATGACCTTATTAATGTCAATTTAAAAATTAGGTTGAAAGAATAGAATTACAGAATAGGTTGAAGGGAGAATATGAAATTCACCAATGCACATGTTTAGTAGCTAATAGCTAGTAACTTAGTAGCTAATTTCGAGCTGTTTTAAACATACCGGTCAAATATTGTAATCTTGGGCAATATCATTTACCAGAGCTTAAAGGTTTCACCAAAAATATCTAGTGTGGCGGTATGTCTAAACTAGCTCAATGATTAAATCTGAAGAAAGAGGAAAAGAAGGGGGACTTTTACATAATGGACATTAATCCATCCATTTTCCTTGCCCAATTATGCAAATATACTAAACCATACACCAGACATGGGTCAGTATAATGCACTAGATTGTAATGATTCCAGTGACTTGCTGTAAAAGATCTTGGCAACTGTGGAGGGTTTTTTTGTCCTGCCCCATGAACTGTGTGTATATATATGGCACTTGCCAAACGTGGTCAGAAACAGGCAAGCATCAGGCAAGGCACAAACAAAATATCACTGGCAAAAACAGACTCAGGGTCTAAACAGCTGCTCTAACCTACTGTGCATTCATTCATCTTCAGTGAGAGCTTAATTCTAGTCACAGTGGATCCAGAGCTTTTCCTGTTCTGGGCAGGATAAATTCGGGCAGAATACCATACACACTTTCACCTGTAAGTACAATTTAGCATAGCAATCCACCTATATACATACAAGAAAACTAAAGACATTAAAGGAAAATCAACATAAACGTGGTTTCAGCTGCAACATCTATTCTAATGAATTCTAATAGAAAGTAAAAAAGAGAGGAGAAGAGCACAAAGTATGACGAATCTATTAATTCTATTCATAATCTACCCACAAGGGAATCCTGTTTAAACAGATCAGTGTGTCAAAGTGCACTTGTAGCCTGAACACCCACAACTAACATTTGCATCAAGCACATTTGGCTTATAGCACACATAACAGTATTCATTTTACTTTAGCTCTTGGTCGACTTTCAAGAAGAGGACAAAATAAATGAAATGTAAGCCATTTTGCACATATCTAGTTCTTCCTTACAAATAGACTAACAATGTTTTTTTTTTCCTTTTATCCACCATCATATTAAAGGACAGTTATACAAGTACACTTATATAATAGTGCTAACACAATGTCAAATTCAAATAAATATGTGAAAAAGCCATAGGTCTATTGAAGTTTAATCAGCCTCCACCACCCCCATATACTTTTTGCAATTGACACCTTGCAATTTTTTTTTATCAGCAATTCACTGATAAAAATGTCTAGAATGTCACAGCAGAATTATAGTGAAGTAATGCTGCCAATTTATTAAGTTGTTATTTATTACCAAAAATTCTGAATAGAGGTTGTCACTGCTATCAGCAAAACTGGAAATACTTACTCAGGGCTATAGAAATGCCAGCTGGAAGTAGTCAATTTAAAGGTAGTTCAAAATAGTCAATTTAAAATAGTCAATTTACCTCTTAAAAAACATTGTAAACACACAGTTAACACACAAACACCTGAGATAATAAATATTTTAAAGGCATACCAAGTCTCAGTTAAACAGTTGTTAGGTACAGCTGAGGCCAAAGGTTTACATACACCTAGGGCAAACATATTCAATTTTTATTTTTCCAAGCTCAACACACTGCCTGTTGTACTACATTTCTTTTGGCAAGTCAGTTAGAACCTCTACTTTGTTCATATTTGGGTTCACATATTTAAAAAAAAAAATAGATAAATAGAGATTTATTTCACTTAATTCACTATATCCAATTTTCTGTAGGTCAAAAGTTCAATATCCATGTCAGAATTGTCAGACTTGCCAGAAAATGCGCTTATAACTTTTAGAAGCTTTCTGTTGTCATAACTAGGAGTTCATTGAGAGTGCATTTGTGGCTGTATTTTTGAGGGATATTCTCTGGTCAAATGAAACAAAAATGGGTTGTTAAATCTATAGGAGCTTTTATGACATCCCATTCTAAATCCATAAGTATTAATATTGAATTACTCACCCCTTTGCAGCTATAACAGCTTCCATTCTTCTGGGAAGACTTTCTACAATGTTTTGAAGTGTGTCTGTGGGAATTTTGCCCATTCCGCAGAAGAGCATTTGTAATTTCAAACACTGATGTTGGAGAACCTAGCTCACAATGTTTTATTTCATCTCAAAGGTGTTTGATGGGGTTGAGGGCAGTTGATGTGGGCCAGTCAATTTTTTTTACATGACAATACAAATTTTTTGCCTCACTGGAACTAATGGGTTCAGACCAACCCCTGCAAAATTATGGGGTGGCAGTATCATGTTTTGTTGGAAAAGCCACTGGTGCATTTTAAAGAATAGTTGTATTATGAGGAAAGACAATTAATTCTTGACTAAAGAAAATCTTTAGCCAGAAAGTTAAAACCACCAACAGGACAATCTTAAGTATACCTCAAACAAAGGTATATTATAGTGGAGAGGTCATTAACAGTGGTTAGACTGGGCTTAGTCCCAGCATATATGCTGTTCAGTTTCATTACAGATGCTTGTCCTCAACACTATCAATCATCTACTTTTGACAACTTTTATAGTATTACAAATAATATTACAAATAGTAACAAAGTTAGTAAAACACAGTTTAACTCCTTCCAGTAGACCTAGATTATTTGCAACAATTACTTTGTAGCTATACACTATAAATTGTAGGAACTAGTGGACATTAGAGGTGTCAGAGTTTCCCTACATATAGCCAATGGATTTCCCCGAAAGCCACTTTGCAGACTAACGTTCTAGGGCACAGATTCCAGAGAGATTGATGGATGACAAAGTAGAGATTAATGTTCGCATTAATGCAAAGATGCTAAGTGACCACTAACTGTTACATTAAGATAGCTGGCAAGCTCAAATTCACATTAAACTGTTAATCACGGTTTGAGGAAAGTATAAGAGCAATGGCATCATGGGTAGGTAATGCAGGCTAGTTTAATCATTTCTCAGTTTTAAAAAAAGCATACCTTATTTTCTATGTCCATTATAATATTAAATATTGTGGTAGGTGTGCAGGTCATGTGATATAGATGTTGGGGTTTTATTTACATCTCTTTGACTGAATTTACAGGAGTACTCCTTCAGGAGAAGACTGGCAACGGACTTAAAAGCTTTTCATTTTACAATCCTTCTCAGTGTAGAATGGTGAATTTCAAAATGTTTGGAAATGGCCTTATAACCCTTCCCTGATTAATAAGCAGCAACAATTGCTTCTCTGAGATCACAGCAGATGTCCTTCTTGGTAAGTGTTATTCCAGCTGAACAGCACTCCCCATCTTATTGGTAATTCATAATAACAGTGGATAACATATTTAAGATGTCTATAACCTACATTTAACCTGTACAGGACATACACTTTTTATTGCATTTCTTTTCATAAAGCTATAGATTTCTGAAAGATCAAAAATAACTTTTTAAAGGTTGTTTTTACAGGTTGTAAACAGCGGCAAATAGCAGAAATCACCCACCCACCCCTCCCCAGGAGACTACCTTATTGCAGTTATTTATTTATAGACTATAACTTTTGAACTTGTTGTTCAAAAAAGGCCATGTCAAGATGTTGACTAAACACAGTTCTGCTCTAAAAATAAATCCATTATGATCAGGGTAAAAGTGGCGATTGGGAGAGAGAGAGACTGTTTCCTTCCACTCACATCAGACTTATGCTCTTCTTTATCCCTTCTTTTTCTCTGTTCCCCTAAAAACATCAACAGAGAACAAAGCTGTGAGAGAAATACCCATTCATCCCTAGGCCTCTCATTTCTCCAACCACTCTTCATTCATTTGACTACTCGTGCTTCACCCTGGCTGGTGCCAGTTAATGTGGACCTGACTCCCATGCCGAATGGCTGGGAATTGTAGTCTTTAAGAGCAGGGATTGATGGGGTCATGGGCCAAACATGCTTTCCCACCATGCTGAAAAGAAGGGCTTGACAGACTGGGTGTCTTGTGTCTCCATGGAGATCAACCCTGACAAGGTCATTCACTTTGACCTAAACCCAGACACCCTGACGATTCACTCACTAGCACACTGTGTGTGTGTGTGTGTGTGTGTGTGTGTGTGTGTGTGTGTGTGTGTGTGTGTGTGTAGTCACTAAGCTGTTGACTAATTAATGAGAGTGTTTGCTGTCATGCCATTTAGTGAGGCTTTGACTGCAACTTGTTTTCTTTGTGAGATGTTTTGCAACTCTCGTTGGCTAGTTTTACAGACCAATTCTGACAATTTGTTTCCCTATTTCAACAAATGAGCAGCAAACATCACCCAGACCAAAAGATCTGTGGAAAAAAAAAACCAAAGAGCTCCACTAAACGTTAAGAAACTTTTATTCCCCTAACTCCTGTGCTGCTGTACAGTCCATATTCCATAGACCATATTCAGAGTTGGCAGTTTGTCAGCACTGTAAGTCCAAAAGTGTCAGTAAAATTAGTATTTAATAGGGGCACAGTATTTTTACAGTTATTTAGAGTCATGTTATGAAGCTGCTTTAATTAAAGATCACCTATGTGTAATTCATGTCTCCCGGGTTACCAGATTTAGTTGAAGTGGCTAAAAATGGGGTTTTCCAGTAGTGTCTAGACCGCCACTTTTAAATACAAGTACATGCATTTAAACCCACAAACATCAGCAATAGAAAATGCTGACTGGGGATTAAAATCGTGTTTACCATTTCATGCATTTCCAATTCCCAGCATATAGCACAGCCTATAAACATGGCCACCCATGACTACAATTCCCTATCATCACTGAGGGCATTTATCAATACAGAGGTTGACATTTCGACACCTTTCTTCACTGGGCACCTCAGTCTACATCCTGGTGCTGCTGAAGTGTTGCTTTGCAACCTTGGTATGCTGAAGACATCACTATGCCACCTTGCACCAATGAAGAGGTCACACCACCACTTTGCTCCACTAAATTCATTGCTCAGCCACCAGACTACTACAAGGGCGTCACTCTTTGGCCTGCAAGAATGTTGTCTAGAATGTTGGCCTCCAGCAAGGACATTGTTGCTCTACACCAAAGGCTAATACAGATACGGTCACTTCACCATCTAGTCCTTGCCATGTTACATTATGTCTGCTCCTTTGCCTCTCTGGTCCTTTTTGGGCAAGTCTCATAACCCTGGGAATCTTGTGGAGGACCACTGCTTTTCATGTTTTGAAGGTGCCTCCGGAGCTGTACTCTGGGGGTGTGAATAGCAGCTTGGGTTCTGCCTTGAACACCAAATTCTACATTGAACTCCAATTTTCAGGATACAGCACAGCATACAGACATAGCTGCCCACAACTATGGCTCCCAACTTTTAGCAACTTGTTCACATTATAGTCACATGATTACTGATCACACACACACTGGTTTTCTAATTTTAGTCAATCACAGCCCCAGCATTAAAAGACTTTCAGAGTTTACTGACTGTCATTTACCAAGCTGTTTATTATTATATATTTTTTTTTACATAGTGGCACTGGTTTCTGATCTTGTTCTGGTTCTCTCATTTTTACTCGTGTGCTCTAGTTTATATTGTTTAATGATCTCCTGACCAGTTTTAGATATCATTTATACCTTTTTTGCAGAGTTTTAATAAAACGGCATTTACCTGTACTTGAATGTGTTTCCACCTCTGTTAATGACAGAACACTTTGCCAACACATGGCTACAGCAGGAAAAAACAAGGGATGGAATGGCAGGATTCCATCTCCCAAATACTATTTCTGTTTATGCTCTTTGTTTTTGCACCTTGTTGATTATGTTCTTACAGTGTTTTACCCTAATGTAGTTCATTGTTTAAGAACTCTATTATAGTTTGTTTGTTGATCACCTGTCCTTTTTTTGGATTGTGTTTTGGGTACTTGTGCCTTAAAATAAAGTCAATTATTTTGCATTTCTTTTTTTGTATATCATGCTCTGATAGTTATTTGTGCACACAACTAACTAAATATAATGAGTTATTTGTGCACACCAAATAATGAAGCAATAATGAATAGCTATTTTACACTTCAGAGTAACAGGCTGTTTTATGATGCATTTAATCTCCAATTTTGAGTTGCTGAATTAATGTGTTTATGTAAAATTGATGTATCAAACTGTAAAAATGTGCCAACAGATTAGAAGATATGCTGACCAAGTACTACATGTACAGCGCACATACATTTCAAGCATAATTTCCCAGATTAAAAATTTTAAAGTTATTTTTAAGTTCCTTAAAGTATTAAATGTTTCTGATGAATTCACCTCCACTGTCCTCTGTATAAAAAATTATGCTGACAATAGGGAGAATTTTTATATCTACTGTTTGATTATATTGAAAAATTCCCAGTGTTCATGGTGACATTGTGGTTACATCCTGCTTTTAGATAGTGGTGTGTGTGTATATATATATATATATATATATATATATATATATATATATATCGTACAGAGAAAGATATGCTCATATACTACTGTCCACCTGTCCTGATGTGTGAAACAGATTCTGTAACTGAGACTTTTATTTTACTGGACTTGAGCCTTTTATGGGAATGCCAATAAATTATGCAGCACATCTCTCATTAAAATATCTGTGCATTTTGACCTAAGCAGTGTGTGTGTGTGTGTTCTCATACACACATGCATAAATCTGTCCATGCAAAACAAAGACATTATCACCTAATATAACAATAAGTAAATACTTAAAAAAGATGTTAGCAAAACTATAAATAGATATTATATAAAAATATAATATAAGATATTATATATAAAAAACAAATATTTGGATTATGGAGTGTTAATGTTACATTAAAAGTCAATAGTACAGAAAGTACAGAAGGTCAGCAAGTCTCAAAACCACTTCGCGAATCCCTTCTTTTCACAGAGAGTGAGTGGTTCAGACACACACACACACACACACACACACACACACACACACACACACACACACAATGTTACTGTAAGCGGTTGAATACACATCATCATCCAAGACATCTGGTCATTGCTTTTCATTGTGGTCTGTTTAAAGTCTAGTGTGCATTAGGTTCCTATTATTTCCCTCTTCAATTTCTCTAGACTACAGAAAGGGCTATCACAGGTCCATATGACAATATTTTAACTGAAGAATACCTGAACTAAACCCAACTTTTAGCTTGTGCATGCAAACGCTTTTTTCTACAGATTCTCTATGCAAAGTGTCAGAACTACATCAGCCTCTGTGTGTAATGTAATCCAATCACAGCTTCTATGAAAACTCTGACCGGTTACAGTTAATGAACACATGTATTTAAGTCACGCTTTGCATATTACTATTTGTTTTGTGGTGTCATGTTTTCACCTTGTGTGTGAGAGTTCTGATGACACTTGACACTGTAGTCTTGTGATTTAATCGACATTATCAGTTCTTGCATCCACCTCCAATTTAAAATCATGACAAAAGGAAACATGTTATATGCATATTAACAAAAGGGGATTCAAAAACAGCCTACTTACAAGATGGTGTAAGATAAATATGCACGCTTTTTTTAAAGCACAGAATTCTATTAACATATTAACTAATGTGACAGTATCCTTATAATTATTGTTTAGCATATATTTTAATTTTTATTGTATAGTTAGGTAACATTGTCTATTAAAAAAGAAAGAACCAGATACTTGGTAACATTTTAGAAGTAAGAAAAAGAGGAAAGAAGAAGCTCGAGAATTTAGAAAAGAAGAGTCTAGAGTTCCGAGGATAATGAGGTAATGATAGAGAAGAAAAGGTAGTCAAATTCTTTTCACTAAGAGTATCTATTGAACCAGGGTTACACAAAAACTACCTAGCACTATGAAAAGGGTTGCAAAAGATAACCCATCAATTTCAGTTTATGATCTCCAGAATTGTCTAAATCTTTATCGGACACCCACATTACATGCATAAACATGTTTCACCTTCCCACATTACATGCCTCAGCTTTACATACCCACATTTCATTAATCAGTTGTCAATGTTAAAGGTAACCTTTAACCTAATATACTAAAATCTGTGATGAAATAAGGTCTGAATTAAATCATTGTGCTTGTCAGGAAGGCAGTGGCTTATGCAGGAATTGATTTCATTTGGAGATAAATAAATGTTTATAGTTAAATTGATAGAGTCCCATTCCCCCATGCATGTTACTTTAGTTTCTAAGGTACAATCTAGTATCAACCAGTCTTATTATATTTATAACATTAATATGTAAAATATGTTTATTACAATTCCAGTAAAAAAAAATATTAAATAACACTAGTAATAATTATTTCCCAGAGCCTTCTTACCCTGCACAAACAAGAAAATACATTATCTTGATTGGTTAATGCTGCTTCTCACTATAGCAGTTTGTAGCCAATAAATCGTAAATGAATCGTTTAACTGATGGGGTGGTTAAGATGGTGGAACATCAGTGATCTCTTTGTCAACCATTTATAAGCATCATTATAGTCCAGTTATTGCACAAAATGTTATATGGCATGTATATAATTAACTGCAGTGTGTGTGTTGTTTCTCAATGATCACACTCATTCTCAGTCGCAAAAGTATTAGTCTGTGTTTTTCACACCTATGTTTTGTTGTCACCTGTGTCACATTAACTTGCCCCTGTGTTTTTGACTCACTCTTGACCTTGATCTTGCTCTTGTTCTCTCAGTTTCAATAAAAACCTGCATTTGTATAAACACCCTGCTCTGGCGAGTAATTCTGCATGCCACCCTTACAGAAATACTTTGCCAACCATGGACTCAGCAGATGTCAGTCAGCTATGGGATGCCACGGACAGCTGAGCTAGGCTCATGGGTGAACACCAGCACCGTCTAGCCCACCTTAAATGCATGAGTTCAGCAGCTATGCTAGGTTTTTGCTGTAGCACTGCCTTTAAACACTGCATCAACCACAGCCTCACACAGGAAATCCTGTAGAGTGTCAGGGGTTCTGCTTCGATGCTTCCTTTACACTTTGCTGACCAGACAAAGCCAAGATAGCCAACATTATTGGACTGCTATCAGGCAAGGTACTGAAATGCGCCACGAACGTTTGGAATCAGGAAGGTAAACCCATCACAAGATACAACCTGCTCATCTCATGTATTAAATGTGTGAATATGATAATGATGGCCGTGGAAATGGGGAGCTGTTGCTTTGTTTTAATCAGGGTAAGCACAGTGTTGCAGAGTATGCTCTGGAGGTCCAGACCCTGCCCGCCAGCAGTGGGAGAAATGAGGCTGCACTCAAGACAACATTCTGACAAGGACTTAACAACAACTTGCTTACTGAGCTTACAGATGCTTTGTCTCATATCTACTTGGCCCCAAGAATGAAAATGCACCAGAGAGAGTACTCCCACCCTTATGCTTCATCCATACCATAGATTGGGACTTGTATATGGAGATTGTGCAGCACAACAACACACACACGCCTGCCCTGCACATCTAACCTTAGTGCACCAGTTTTCAGTCATTCCTCCATCCACCATACTGTCGAGTTAATCTGTGCCAAGTACCGGTGGCCTAGTTCACATAGAGATGTTCAGAGGTTCGTCATGTCGTGCAAGTCATCTCAAGCCAAGGTGCCATGATTGATACCTGCTAGGAAGCTCATTCCACTACCTGTGCCACAACGACCATGGTCCCACTTTGCTGTAGACCTTGTTACTGGCCTGCTAGAATCCCATGGTATCACAGTTATTGTAGTCATAGTATGCCATTTTTCCATTTTTGCAGTTTATACCTTTGCCAAGTCTCCCCACAGCTTTTGGAACAGTATGTGTTCAGGTATTTCCACTTCCCTGAGCATATTGTGAGTGATCTGGATGTGCAATTCACCTCAAGAGACTGGCACAACTTCATGAGAAGATGGGGATCTCCATAAGCACATCAGGGTATCACCCACAAGCTAATGGACAGGTGTATTGCACAAAACAAAAGCCAGTCAATTTTCTGTGACTGCATTGTGACCTTACATTCCCTATCTGTGCATTTGTCTGAAGCCCAGCATTACAATTATTACACTGCATTTAGAAACTGCAAATATTTAAGTTTTGTGAGCTAGAGATCACCATAATGAGTGCAACCTAAGGGCCTGTAGTTGTTAACAGCTGCATTATCAATTTTATATTTATCAAATACTGTACATTTTATAAAGGTGCTGCGTATATATTCAATATTATTGCATCTAACGCAGATACCTCTACCTTTAACATTTTCAGTAATAAAAGTGGGTTAAAAGAATATTCCAGTAAACATGGCCCAGTTCCTATGTATACTTACTGTGGCTTTTATTGCTCTGTGTATAAGTTGGCTTTTCAATATCTTTTTCAATAAAACTTTTTAATAAAACTTTCAATTTTCTGACATACCGTGACCTTAGTATTATTAGTATCCGAGAACTGAATGGCAGGTATAACATTATAACACTTAGAGCACTTTACTAGAATAATTTCCTGACATATTTTGACCTAAGAGACAATCTAATACTGCTCATGCAGCAGCAGCTCTTTCCCGAGTAGGTCACCAAAGTAACACTAAGCACATTCCTTTAAAGGCCTGGCTCTACAGGGCAAAGAAAGTCAAACAGTGGATGTGTTATATGGGCGTGTAACTAGGGCCAGCTTTTCAACAAGCCGGTACACCTTATAAAAGCAAGGGTGTGTATATGTTTGTGTGAGTGTGAGCATAATAGACAGAAAGATCTTTAGCATGTCATGACCTAAAATTAAGATGAGAACTGTGAGAACTGCAGTCAGGAAACCTATACAATTCTGATCCCTGCACAAAATGCACTATGTGCCAAATAAATGAGCCACAAAATGAAGAGATTTTTGTTCATACACCAATCAGCTATTACATTAACTGCCAAAACACCAGTCACCCATCAAGGCATAGACTTCACAAGACCTCTGAAGGTGTGATACCTGGCACCAAATCATTAGCAACGATCCTACTGTGAATCGTCTATGAGATCGGAGCAGACAGCCTAACCCTAGCTTTCACCCCCTAATGTACATCAGTGAACCTTGGGCCCCATGACCCTGTTGTTGATTCACAGGTTGTCTTTTCTTGGACAAATGTTAAGTCGGTACTAACCACTGCAAACCATATTGAACACCCTACAGGACCTGTTGTTTTGGAGATGATGTGAGCCAGTCACCTGGCCACCACAATGTGGCTGTTGTCAAAGCCACTCAGATTCTTACAAATCCTTGCAAATACCATCTCACCATATGTGGAATTGTCTTCACCCCAGATCAAAACCAACCTTTCTGGCAGATATTTTGAATTCATTACAGATGCATCTATTTTTTTGTAGCTTTTTGTAGTCACTTTGTACCTTGAACCTGCCAAGGTTGAAAAGGTGTATACATTCAAAACAGCATACATGATCTCATACAACTGAAACTTTAATACCTCCAACAAGTGAAGTAAAAATCCTGACAGTAAATATTTGTTTGTTAAAGTGGAACACTGCCAAACATTTGTATTTACATTTGCAAAATTCAGCAGGTGCCTTTATACAGTTTGACATGCAGAATTGTAGGTGAAGGCTGGCTTGATTCTTGTAGGTAAATCCGTTTCTGGCAGGTACAGGAGGCCAGTGGAGGTAACTAGTGAGAACCATTCATGACTGCAAAATCCTGAAAAGGTTAACCTGTTAAGCTGAACATGCTACTTCTGTCCTATCCATGTGGCATTTACAATTAATAATCCCAGTTTCCCCACAGCTTGTTTTCTTGTATTTCTTGTTTTCTGGTATTGAAGGTGGGAGAACGAGTTTCCAAGGGATGGCAGTCACGACATGCACACTGTGTAAAATAGGGCTGTGTGTATGTTGTTTTGAGAGGTTTTATTTGACATTAAGTATTAGAGATTACTTTAAGTGAGTTATAGATCTGCAATGGCTTGTTCCTTTAGCTTTTTGTCAATGTCTTGTCTATTAATGCACAGAAATGTCACATTTTAAATTATTTTTGCATATGTCATTTTAGGAGTGTGTGTGCGTGTGAGAGTGAGTGAGTGAGTTGAGGGGGTGGTAATAGCTGGCAAAATTCATGTGCCACTCCTTGCTCAGGCATTTCCTTTTTCCATAATGCAAGAAAAGCTTAAACTAGTTAACATGATTGCCAAAAGGTCTGCCCACAGTACTGGTCCTTAGAAAGGCACATGTAGTTAATGCCTAACTTCTGTTTAAGAATGCGCCATATAGGTGCTGGTCATAAAATTAGAATATTATGAAAAAGTTGATTTATTTCACTAATTCCATTCAAAAAGTGAAACTTGTATATTATACTCACTCATTACACACAGACTGATATATTTCAAGTGTTTATTTCTTTTAATTTGATCATTATAACTGACAACTAATGAAAAGCCCAAATTCAGTATCTCAGAAAATTAGAATATTGCAAAGGTTCAATGTTGAAGACACCTGGTGCCACACACTAATCAGCTAATTAACTCAAAACACCTGCTAAGACTTTTAAATGGTCTCAGTCTAGTTCTGTAGGCTACACAATCATGGGGAAGACTGCTGATTTAACAGTTGTCCAAAAGACGACCAATGACACTTTGTACAAGCAGGGCGAGACACAAAAGGTCATTGCTGAAGAGGCTGGCTGTTCACAGAGCTCTGTGTCCAAGCAGAGTGGCAAAGGGAAGGAAAAGATGTGGTAGGAAAAAAAAGTGTACAAGCAATAGGGATAACTGCACCCTGGAGAGGATTGTGAAACAAAACCCTTTCAAAAATGTGGGGGAGATTATAAAAAGCTCAGAGTGAAATTTTTGTTTAATTTAAAATCTTTGCTGAATTTTCTTATTGATTTACAAAATAGAATTTGTTATAACAAAGGTAAAACTTTAGCCTACAAATACAGGCTTATTCCTTTATTAGTATATATTTATTAAAGATTTTAAGATTAGAGTTAAATTATGTTTGAAAAACCAGTATAACTGCCTGTGATTGGGTATTACAGTCTTTATTTTGACCTACTGCTTTGAGGGAAAAGATAAATTTTCACATTCGGGAAAAACATACTGTATATTTCTTCTTGTTTTTTTTTTTTTTTTTAATAAATCCTAGCTCATTCTGCAAGAATAGTCAGGCAGGGTAAAGGAGTTGCCTAGCACATAACATGAATAAAGCATGATAGAAGCAATCTGCCATGAATCAAATATGATTTTATAATGCTTTCTTAATTCAAAATGTATCAGAGCCTTGATGCTGAAAAGTAACCCAACTGATTGGGACTGAATGTGATTTTTTTTTTTTTTTCCTTTTGTTGGTTTTGTATCTAATTACAGTTGTGGCATGTTTAAAGCAATCAGCTGTGGGAGCCCATGATCCTGTTGCCAGTTCACCAGTTGTCCTTGTGTTCCTGTCCACTTTTGGTAGGTATTAAACACTGCATACTGGGAACAACCCACCAAGGCTTGCTGTTTTGGAGATTCTTCAACCCAATTTGTCTAGCCATCAATTTGTCAAATTCAAATTCCAACACATCAACATCAAAAACTGACTGTTAACTTGCAACCTAATTACCACTCCAAGAAATCAACTAAGCACTTTTGTAAGTCACTCTGGATAAGGGAGTCTGCTAAATACTGTAAATGTAAATGTAACAGAACACTGTTATGAAATAATCAAATGTTATTTATTTCACCTGTAAGTGGTTTTGTTTGGTAATGTAAATACACAAACTGTTAGCTGTTTACAGTAAACAACTGCAACTGCCTTTTCCCAATCTCACTAAAGATTTTGTTATGGGGTTCAAGTCAGGCGACTGATAACCACCCTGAATCTTTCAGGTTTCCTTCTGAAATCAAGCCTTGGTGGACTTTGAGGTATTCTTGTGATTGCTGTCCTGTTGGAATATCCATTAACAACCAAGCTTCAGTTTTCTCATAGAAGGCATGACATTTTCTCTGAGGATTTCCTGTAACTTAATTGAATCCATATTGCCCTCCACATGCTGTAGGTCTCCAGTGCCAGAGCAAGCAACTCAGCCCCAAAGCATCACTAAACCACCACCATGCTTCACTGTAGGCAGGGTGTTCTTTATTCTATATTCCTCTGACACTAAAGCACAAGAAAATATAGCTCGAATTTCATCAAAGCCATATAAATATGCCACAGACGTTTTAGCATTCTGCTCTGTGGAACAATGAACCAAAACTTAAACCATTTGCGTGGATCAGCAGTATATCTTGAGGAACAAGAATGAAGCATATCAACACCGTGCCTATAGCGAAGCAAGCCAGTGCATCTGAAATTGCATATATATATATATATATATATATATATATATATATATATATACACATACATACATACACACACACATTATATGCACGTACATAATAATTAGGAGCTGGTACGACAACTCCAGTGAATTACATGATAACAAGCCACTATGATATTAAATGATAGTCAATCAGTCGGTGCTTGTGTGTCTATGTGTATGTGTAGAAAGCAGAAGATCCACTTGTATGTGTTTCACATTCAATTTCAGCTATTAAAGTAGTTGAGCTTGGTGCTTAAAACCCTCGAATGAGCAGTTAGTTACAAGTGGCAGCGAAAAAGGTCAAGACAAATTTAGAACAAAATGAACTTGGCAGTAAGAAATGGTATTTGTCCTGATAACATTTCAGGTACTGCTGTGACTCATATTAATATCAATCATTAGCCTGTGTGTGATAGGTTTATACAAAATGTGATGTCTGGAAACAAAAAGCTTCAGAGTAAACTGGAGAGTGTATTGATTCTATAATTCAGCATGCACATCAGTTTATATTAAAAACAGCTTTTAGAAAAATGTTTAGGAATTCCTTTTGAAATCGTATTACACCAGTGGCTAGTGGATGATGAAAAAGGAAATTAAGTGATATAAATATAATGAAAACTTTGAGAGCTTTCACAGTATATTATAAAAAAATCAATGCAAAGAAATCCAACAAATATAACTGATTATTTATTGCGACAATATGTTATACATTTTGTAGTAAACCATGTACTTCAGTCAAGTTACGTCAAGTAGAATTTTTTTGTCAGTTCAATCAAACACAGTTAGTAGAGTACACAATGAAATGAAGCAACATTTCTTATTATGTTAGGTTGTTGATACCAGACAATAATAAAATATTAATTACTGGCACTGCTAAATATTAATGTAATATTTAGCTTGGAAGAACAGTAGTGATTTGAAAAGTAGTACATACTTGTGTTCTTGAATATCTAGCAATACATATTTTTGTAATAATTGTGCAATCACACCATTCCACAGACCCTGTAGAGGACTGGGTCCCTTTTCATCCTGCAGTTTTTTAATCATGCCACTTCAGAATTAAACTCAACCTGGTAAATGGAAGCAAAAAAGTCCATGATGTATTAAAATGTAAAAAACATGCATCAGCTAGCATTTTTTTCTATGTTTCACTGGCACATGAATTTTGCCAGCTATTACCACCCCCCCCCC
>JAOVVF010000018.1:12319895-12345727 GCA_028565595.1 Duopalatinus emarginatus
CTCTCTCTCTCTCTCTCTCTCTCTCTCTCTCTCTCTCTCTCTCTCTCTCTCTCTCTCTCTCTCTCACACACACACTCCTTTTTTATTTTTTTACCTATAGCAAAAAGCTTTATAAGCTAACAAATTATAATTATTCTTGACTTCATTCTTATCAAACAGTTATTCAAAGACAACTACTAAAATGATCTCTAATCGCTTTATCTCTAATAGAATACATATCAGCAAGTTTCCTAGTTTTCAGTGCCAAAACGTCTTATCCATCCTGAGACTTGAGAAACTGGGAATTGAGATGCAGCTGTTAGCACACCCTTGCAGGATTCTGTCATGATAGCGCTAATAAGGTGTTGGACTACAGTACACACAAGCAATAGCATGGCACATGCTCACTGCACGCACCATGTCACATGACTACGAGTACCTCAATCACATTATTGTTTAATTAGCACTAGTACTGAAGTCATGTTTATATTATTATCTTACTCAGTGACTCTTGTTCATGTTTCATAATCTTTGTTTCTCTTTATTTGTTTCTACCATAAATTAACTTACTCCTGTACTTGCATCAGCCTATACTATAAATTCCTGCCAGGTTTTATAGGGCTGATTAACAAAAATCTGTTTTCTGCTTGAGCATTCCAGGACATCTCTATGATGCCAATAAGTAATCCGTCTTGTAAGTTATAATAAACTTTTTTGTTAGAGATCTTGCAGACTCAATCAGATCTTTACAATGAATTATATTAATGTTCAGTGTATAGAGTGTAATCGTGATGAATTAAATTTCACAGCCACATTGTTTAAAGTTTTAGAGTTGATTTCCTCTAAGGTGTTCTTTTAAAATTAATAACTACTTATGATTATAAATATTGCAAGATTCGGCTAGATCACAAAAAAACTCAGCCTATTAAAACAATGAGAGTTTTAGGAAGAGACAAATACAGAAGGAAGGGCAAAATGATTGCAGGCTGATTCAAAGGCTACTTTACCGGTTTTTAATTAATACAGTATTTGCCGGAGTCTAGCCTTCACTTTCATATCTCTGTAATCACTCAGATCTTTATTCTGATCAGTCTGATTCAGCAAAATCATTCTGATTTTGACCATTTGTGCTATTCATTGTCGCACTTCTGTTGCGATAATAATCTTACCTGTACACCTATGGTCCTACACAACTATATAATTACTCTCCTTAGTTATATATCCAAATCTGATTTTACACAAAAAACAGAACTTGTTCTTGCTGTATTAACAGAAAATTTGTAAAGATTTGAGAGCAACTTGATGAAAATGCTGCTTTTGAACCCTTAGTCATTCTAATATAGGAATCCATGCATTTAGGGATTATGGGATACTTGCAGCTATTTATTGCTTACAGGTTTTAAAGAAAATCTAAATGTGCAAAGAATAGCAGCTGGCACTAAAGAACATAATTGTATGAGAAATCCTAAAATGTTACCCGTCTGAGTCCCAGCTCTTATGCAAGCAAGAAGCTGTCTGTCTGCTGCATTGACTTACCCTGTAGACAATCTAGATAAAAAGGTTTCCTAATCCCTAGACTGCCAGCTATATAATGTAAGCCTGATTGAAGTATAACAAAATGTAAAACTGTGATAAAATATATCTTGTAAATATCAAATTATTTAAGCTTCTTTCTGTGGATTAAGATAAGGAATTCTTTTTCTGCCCCATTTTAATCAAAATTCACCTTTTCTGTAAATGCTGTTTTTATTTGGTCTTGAGATTGATAGATGTTAAAAAACATCCACAAGGTCTGGTTATGTATCCCATCAAAAGTTTTACAATTATTTACACCACAAACATGCTGTAATCATGTTTCACAATGTGGTTTTGAGCATCTATATCTGTGATTTACACTGCCACCCATTTTGAGAATATAGTCTGCTCCTCATAGTCTTATTTGAAAAAGTTGTTATCAAATGTTTAACCTCAGCTGTGTTACATTCCGTAACATTTTTTGCAATATCCCTGGTTCTGGATTTTACTCCCCAAAAGAGGGTGTCCCTTGTGTGTGCACTGCTTAGCACCATAACAAGATTTGGGTTTTGAGTCTCAGTTGTGCCATTTGCAGCTTTGAGTCCCAGAGGATGCATCTGGCCTCATTCTACTTGGGAAGGATAGACAAATAGGTTCTGCTCTCCCCCCTGCTATGGTGCATGTTACACACTCTTATCACCAAACTTTTTTTTTTTATCTCCGTCTTTTGTCTTTCTGAGCTCAAGAAACTGAATATCCTACTGAATATAATTTTTTAAAACTTTTTTCAGAGCCCATATTTTACATATTTACATTATTTTTATATTATTAACTCTAAACAAGCTATTGTAGATTTGCTATTGAATGGTCATAACTCTTCTTAGTTTGGAGATGCCATTTGTTTT
Source organism: Duopalatinus emarginatus (assembly GCA_028565595.1). Taxonomy (NCBI): domain Eukaryota; kingdom Metazoa; phylum Chordata; class Actinopteri; order Siluriformes; family Pimelodidae; genus Duopalatinus; species Duopalatinus emarginatus. Next base: position 12,322,295 of record JAOVVF010000018.1, read on the forward strand.
CTTTTGTAAGTTTTTTTTGTGTATATTTCAGGTTTATTTGCCTCCACAATCCTATGTGAAAATAAGACCTTTTCAATGACTAACCTGCACACACACTTGGCTGTTTCATTATGTGTGGCTCCAAATGTTAGGAATGAGTCTTGCCCAACCTCCTCTGAAGGACTTGATTAGAAGGATCCACAAACAACTTACTTCGGGAGCTAATTGTATTAGATTGAGTGTTTGTAATCTAAAAATACCTGATTCATGATTATGTGACACTAGTCTCATTTTTTACAACATGCTTTAAAAAGCTATGACAGCAAAAAGCTTTTCTTTGTCATGCAGTTACCTGTGTACACGTAGTCATAAAATTTGACTGAGAATTCTTATGAAATTTGTAAGCATTAGATTACTTCATCAGAGAATGTATGTGTACAATGTAGTGTGCTACCATAGTAAGATGGCCTGAGGAGGATATCTTGAAGTAAGGGATTAACAGCAACATTCGTTTAATTCAGAATTATTTATTTCCTTGTCTGCCCATTAACACAAGTCCTTGATGGCACATGGTGTTTCCACTTTAGGCATATGGAATATTTAAACCATTAAACCAATACAACTGTCTCTCAGTGCCTACCAAACACTTATGTTCATGCTTATTCTGGGTATAAAGTTACATATTTAAGTCAGCATATGGGTTTAAACAATGCTGCTATTAGCAGCACTTGGAGCACCAGAGGGAGCGAGTTATATAAATACAGTCCATGACCTAAAAATATAGTTAAGCTGCACTGTACATTAGTCAGTGTGGAAAAATGCCTTATGTGGCTAGGTATGGATTTCTGCTGTGCTGTGAGTTTAAGATTCCACATATTGAGGCACTTCCCATATGGACCCTCTGGACATCATTAAGATGATATGAAAGCAGAGAAAATGTGAGTGCTCACAGTCAGTATCTTGTGAGAGAACTCCTCCACTCTTCTTAGTCACACTCATTCTTTTTTATATACTGTAAAGATTTTGCTTTCAAACACATTTTCTGTATACCTCTTAGAGAATAGAGTGAAATGAAGTCATCTGACATTCACTACAGCCATTTTTAAAACCGGTCTAAATTAATCATCTGCCACAGCCAGCCTAAACAAAAGGAACCCATAACATTCATATCTTTAACGCGGAGTTCATTTAAGAATAAACTTGCTCTCTATTGAAATTTCCTATTTATTCCACACATTTGTGTTTTGTTTAATTTTTGTACCTGGTTTAAAGACACATTTGCAAAAATAAGTATGTATGTAGAATATATACATACATATATACATATCTACTGAATCAGTATCATGATATATTATTTTCAATTTCAACAATTGTGCTGAGTTTAGAGCTGCAAGAGAATAAGATTTTGTTCTAGCTCAGCTCCTCAGAGGCAGATCTAAGGTTATGCTCACTCATAGTGTGACAGCTCAATGAAGCAAGAAGTGAAAAGTCTCTGCGAAGTTTTATTTTAAGAGGAAAGAAGAGGTAACAGAAACGGTACTGGTTCAGAGTGAAGTTTCTTTGGCTAACCCACAGTGTCCTAGATATAAAAAAATCTCAGCAATCTGTCTCTTTTGTCTCTCCTCTAACCTTTGTCCATATATACATCTCTTTTTCTGTCATGTTTTCCATTCACTTGTCACAACTATAAAAAAAAAAATCTATAAAAAATAACTATAAAAAAAAAGTTCCAATTTTTTAAAGCAAGCCTAATATATATTGTAAAAGTCAGAACTGCTGCTTGGCCAAAACACACACCAGTGACTACAGGCATAAGGCTGTATTTCATAGAAGGCTAACAAATTACATATGAGGTCACCTGTAAATGTTTAGCAACTGTAGTATTACTTACCAAAAAAAAAAAAAAAAAAAAAAAAAAAAAAAAAAAGGACTAAATGCATTGTTCACTCATTCATTAAATAGAAATAGTCAAACATCTGTGGTCACCTCACAATCACACCCATATGTAGGCCTTTCCCAAACTGTTTCCACAAAGATGGAAGAACACTACTGTGTAGAATGTCTTGCTGTAGGATTACATCTTTCTTCACTGGAACCAAGATGCCAAGCCCAAATCGGTTCCACCATGACAGTGTCCCCATGTACAAAACAAGATCAATAAACACTGCCATGTTTGCCAAATATGACGTGGATGAACTCGACTGGTCTGCATGTGAGTGGCCTGACCTCATCCCTACTAGACATCTTTGGGTCAAAATGGAACAGTAATGCTTTTGTGGCTGAATGGGCATTATTCACAGCCCCAAATCTAGTGCAAACCCTTCCCAGAAAAGTAAAGGTTATTATAATTAGATATTGTATATTTCTTTTTATAGCACTTAATATTTAACTATACACATATTCATGTGTAAAATAATCACTTCTGAATACATCACACAGAATACAAAAAAATGCATTAGAATCCATGTAATTGTTATTACCAGGTATCTTCAACAACCCGATGTGTTACCTCCTCATTGCCAGAGGGTGCCCTCCCCTGAATTCTGATCCTCTTTTTCACTTGCTTCTCCTGTTTCTTGTCCAAACTCTACAAAATGCACATGGACCTGTCACTTAATGTGAAGCTTTTTTAGCTGCCGGTCTCACTAGTTCTAGGGCATTATTATTTCTGGATTGCATTCTGCATATTACACTGTGTGATTGTGTTTCCCTAACCCATGTCATTGAGACATTATTTTTGGACATCTGTTTATAAATTCGTCTCTGGATTTTGTATTTTCAGTACAGCGTGTTTTGTGTTATTGTTGCTTTATGACCCTACACTGTCTTTCTTATTAATCTACTCTAATTTACTCTATGTCCGAGTCACTGAGTTACAGAAGGTTTGACCTCACAAAGTGATTTAGCAAGACTGAATAAGCTTCAACTGGCAGTGCTCTCCCAAGGTCAACAAGTGCTCCAAAACAAAGAAACCATGCACACATGCGGCTCCATATCTAGGTATCCATCAACGCGGACAAAATTTCTATTGTGTGTTCTCCTTGCATTACCTGATAAACTTGATGGCCCTCATGATAAAATGTAAAGGGTTTCTGGTCCAATGAACCATATATTAATCTTACTGAAATTGGGGGGGGGGGGGGGGGGCTTAATCCCACTAACCAGAATTTGTAATTGTGTGCCAGTGTGTGTGATCAGACCTCTGAGGAAAGTGGATGGGTCAGTGGAATAGTATGCAGGGTGTAATGAGAGAAAAAAAAATGCATTTATCTTTTTCAGCAAACACATAGAACACCTTCCATGTTGTGTAGCAGATACTTTATGCTTTAGACAGAGAGTTTATAGTTTAATCCTCTTCACCTCCACATTATTGTCTGGATAGCTTCCGAAACAGTGTGAGAATACGAAAGCTACAAGGGCAGTGGGGTAAAACTCCAAATACCCTGTGTGCCTGAGCACATTACACAGTCGCATATGCAAAAGTTACAATGTATATTGAACTCCAACACTACTGATTAAATTAGCATTAACATTTTTGTTTTGTACACTTATCAAATTTTTCCCATCTGATTGTGTGTGTGTGTGTGTGTGTGTGTGTGTGTGTGTGTGTGTAGATGTACCTGGCTTGTTTAAAAGCATCTTTTGTTATTAAAGATGATGTTAATCAGCCTATTTTTAAAAGGAGATTAAAGGGGAAATGTGCAGGCTGGTGTACGAGTGTTTAAACATGACCTAACAAAACATAATACAGAGGAGACATGCACAGATTGCTAAATTGCATCTGAGGATGAAGCAGGTGAGACAGGGAGAGGTATTGAGAGGTATGGAGAAGAGAAAAAGCTAGCTTTTAAAATCTGAAAAGTGTCATAAAACCCTTCAAGGTTCTGTCTTTTTTTAAAAATCCAGCTTGGTTTGACTAGCTACCAGCTGCCAAAAGACAGGCTGATCCGGTCAAGATGGTAGACCATCTTTGCCAAGCTCAGCCTGTGTTTTGGTAGCTTGTAGCTGCTCAGAACAAGCTAGATTTTTTTTTAGCTGAAAGGTAAATAAAGAAATGAAGACTTGTAATAGTAGGCTGCAGAAATCTATTTTTACTTCTCTAAAACCAGTACTGCAATGTTCTGTGAATTTGTGCCAACTGTAACCTCAGAGTAATTTTCTTGGTTGCAAAGTGTGGAACCTAGTTTGGTCTTCTGCTGTTACAGGCATAAGCATGCCCACCCACAGGATTACAGGTACATATCATATACACCCTAATCTAATAATGCTAGTATATTGTAGTTGTATCAGCTTCTATACATCCTTTTTATTTAATTTCCCCAACAGCACATATGCAGTTATGTATGAAAGCATTGCTGTTAAGTACCATATTTTCTCTACTCTACTATACTAGACTTTGCATGCCACTCTTACAGTGCAATTGTTTCAGTTGGTTAATGAACACACTTCTCGGTTTCTTCTTGAAAGAATAGAGAGGGTGGGTGACATTGTGCTTGATTGTTAACAGTTTAAATGTTCTTCAATCACTTTTTATGGAGTCCAGCTTAAGCGCCAATAACTGCGCTAGCCTTGTTGATCACTTTATTAAATCTTATTGAAGCACTAGTTGTGATTCTATTGCCCAAAAAAAAGCATAAATTAGAACATTGGCAATGACAGACTGATAGAAAACCCACAGTACGGGTATCCGCACACCAAAGGACTAAAGTTTTCTGGCTTGTCTTATACACAACATCTGTGTTAGTAGTCTACTCCAATCTGTCGTCCAAGTGCACTGTGTCAGGTATTTGTATGCCCTCACCATGCTGACATCTACATCATCAATGGTAAATGACAGCAGAGTAGACTTTGACTTTCTAATATTCATCACCATTTCCCTTGATTTTGCTTATGATGAGCCCTGTACTCCTCCTTCTGTCCACCTCAGAAACACCCAGGAATCGCTGTCTCATCCTAGGATTTCTGCAGAGGACAGGAGCCAGCGCAGTATATAAAGTCTGAGGTGTACAGGTTGAATGCGAGTTCATTGAGGAGTTCTATACAGCCCTGTAGTATCACAAACTGGGGTCTTTCAGTTAGGTAGTACATAATCCATGAAATGACGTGATCATCCAACCCCATCACCTGTAGGTTCTAAGCCAACTGCACTGAATGGTGTTAAATACACTAATTTCTCTAATGCCATCCTGGTAAACAGACTGCAGGGGGTTCATGAATGGTCTATACATTCATACTGTTACGTGCCCAAGTGGCATTTATGTTTTTGTTTCTATTTTCTGTATCTCTCTCTCAATTACTCTCTATAGCTTGTCACCGGTCCAGCCAATGGGAGTTAATGACATGATACTCCTTTCTGGGTCCGCCAATGAAATAAGCAGTTCACCCGGAAGAGGCGGGACTTTGTAAATATCTCAAGTGGAACTGTCGGAAGAAAGTTCTTTCTTGTTCCTTGATTCCTTCTTTATTGTATCCTCACATCCTCTCTAGTTACTACCACCCTGGTGGATAGGCAAGTACAGGTGCCTACACATTGCACGGTAGGAAAAACACTGTATAGGAACACTAGGTAAGTGGTGAGTGGCACATTTGTGTTTATTTGCTAGGGTAGCTTATGTCTGTTAGGTTAGAGTCTTTTATTTTCTTTTATTTCATTGTTACCATCCATAGTCCACCCAGTGCAGTTGGTTGATTGGATGTTCCATTGTAACCTTTTGAGTTTATCTTAAAAGTACTATCGTTTCCACTAGACTTGGTGTTCATAAATCTTTGAGTTCATTTGTATCTTGTTGTGTATATATAAGTCTTTGCTTAAGTAAACCAAAATCATTAAAAGAGGATTTGTTGTCTGCCTGTTTCACTTTCCACCCTCAACACACACTCAATGTTGCACCACTTTTAACCCTAGATAGTATCTTATCACGGGAATGTAACAATGCATACATATATACATATACCAACATATTCTAGAGTCATATGTGAGGCCAACAGCTAAAAGCCAGGCCAAAATTGGATCATGCAATAGGACAATAATCCCAAGACCAGCAGCAAATCTAATGTGTTGCAATAGCCCAGTCAAAGCCCAGACCCCAACCCAGTTGGAATGCTGTGGTGGGACCTTAGGGAAGCTGTGCATTAATGAATGCCCACAAACTTCATTACATTGCAATGCTGTAAAGAAGAGAGAGCCAAAATTCCTCCAGAATGATGTAAGAGACTACATAAAGTAATACAGAAAACATACAGATGTTATTGCTGTAAGTGAGGCAGAAGTAGGCTTGTGGTTAAGGAACCATCCTAGTGACCAGAGGGCAATCCCTGTAACCGACAAGACTCGACTGAAGTGCCCTTGAGCAAGGCACTTAACACCCAACTGCTACCCTGGGGATGTGGATAGGGGCTGTCCATCGCTCTGGACATGTGCGTTCACGGCCCCTAGTGCGTGTTCACTTGTGTATGTGTGTGTTTCACTGCACAGATGGGTTGATGATGCAGGGGTCACTTTCACTGCACAGTGGTCAAAAGAGCAGTTCACTTTTCACTAACATTTACTAAAGGCAATTTACTACTGATTCATGGGATGAACTTATTTTTCCACACAATTCTCCAGTTTTGCTTTGTGGAGCATGTTGTGTTGTTCATCTGTATTTGCCATACACACACATACATACATGGCATACATATAGATTCCTTTACAGACTCAGTTGGCTAGGTGTCACTGAGGGCATGTTCATTATCTGGTGGAAATGGCTTTGTGGGCACAGTGCATAAAAAGCCTCACTGTACAATGCATAAACTATAAAACCCAAAAATCTTTCCCTTGGCATTTTAAATTGGATCTTGAACCATCTGCACCATCGCTGAGCAGAGCTCAGTTCAAAGGCATTTTTTTTTAAAACCAGCATCCCTTGAGACTCAAACCATAACCAGCTCCATTCATCTCCATTTAACTCCACTCATCTGTGCCTAGCCCCATTTGTCAATTGCACTTGGCGGTTTCACACACATTCCTCCTGTCACGCCTGGACTAATCACAGCAATAAACTGGAATGATCACTTTATGTAAGAATTAATGCCCCACTTACATGTGAAATATTAGGATGGGTCATATGAGCACACAGCCAGGGACAAATAAGAGAGGAAAAATCCAAATAAACAGAAAACATTTTGATCCAAAAAGACAGGACTTTAAAGGCATTTAATCTCATCTTTTGATGACATTCAGGGAAATACAGCACTGACCAGTAAAAGGGATACCTGATGTGACTTGTGTGTAAAAGTTCTTTTCCAGATAACACAAGGCATACTTCAAACAAACAAGACATATAAAAATACATTAATAGATTTTATATACAGCAAATGCTGCAGCTCTATTCTGAGTATAAAGGCTGAATTTTACATAGGCAAATATGACACATACGTTGCAATAGATAGATACATACATACATACAAATCTAGGGAACACTTATATAGGCAGTCGACCAGGGCAGGTAAAGCTCAGGATTACAGGAATAATGTGTCAGAGATCACATTTTCTCCAGATGTAAGCTACTATGCTTCTGCTATGAAAATAATTTTATATGGATATACATGCATTAAGAAAGGTTACTTTGCACTTTGAGAGAAGGTAAAAAGATAACAGGTTACTGCTATGCTCCGTTTTCAAAAGTCCAGTCACTGTCATACAGAATATCTTCTGTGTGAGAACTTTCCACTAAAATATGGATGATTATTGATAGCCTTCCATCTGTTTAATCAGTGACTGTCTGACCATGTCTAGAAACCACGTCTGTAGACAGATGCTACAACGGTCATTAAACATGCTCTCGTACACTAAAAGGGTGAGTGAATTTTTCAGTTTGGCCGGCCCGGTGCAAAATGTCACTGCAATTAGTGGACAGGTGGTCTGGACTGGGAGGAAATGCCAACCTCTCAATGTGGAGGGAAAATGGCAGTGCATAACCTTTCCACACGGAGGGAAATAACCAATAAACACCATCACATCACTGTTTACACAAAAGCCCTTTTGGGTTCTGTCCTTTCAAAACTGGATTAGGTTCTGGGTTTTTTTTTTATTATTATCCCATTGTTGTATACAGATCTCTTTGTGGAAGTGCAATGAAAATCTGAAAAGAGTAACAGATTAACAGTGGGGCATACAGGATGGTGGAAATAGGAGACAATGCACAGGACTTTAAAAATGGGAGGCAGAAGAGACAGAGAGAAAGAACAGTGATTGAGTAAAATAAGTAAAATAGCTGGAAACTACAGTGAATACAAAAACATTTGTCTAGGTGGACAAAAGAGAGTGTATGGTCACTGCACAAACCTTAAACCCTACAGTGCATTGTGCGAACAGCTGAGGATATCATCACAGTCTCTTACAACAACTGTTACATTTGCAAGACCACCAGCATTGTGAATGACCCCTCCTACCCTTTTCATGGACTCCTTATACTCCTGACATCTGGCAGAAGATACCAGAGCATCCATGCCACCTTGACCAGACTCTGCAACAGCCATTTCCCTTAGGCAGTTGGATTAATCAACACATTGCTACTTTTCAACACTAATCTTTTCCAGTATCTACCATAGTGCAACCATCAATGTATATTCATCAGTGTTCTGTTCCACAAACTTTGTGCCACACATTGTGTCTTGTGTGTGTTGTGCTCTTTTTCTACCTTGCAATGCCTGCCCCTACCCTGTCTCTCAGATATCAATGACTTCAGAAATCTCAGATGTTCATGCTTATAGTAGCATTTAAATGTATACAGGCACTTAAATGTCATTAAACTACAACCACGATGTGTGGACTGTCACTCCCAAATGACATAGGGAAAGGTTTGAAGGTTTGCATACTCAAATGACTAGTATCAGCAAGGAAACTAAACTAAACTGGCAGTAAGGAAGACAGTTATAACCAATAGACATTGAAATCATGAAACCACAAACTGTGCAGCCTACTTCTGATATGCCTTTTATATTGGCGGAAATCACCGATTTTGCAGTTTGTTCATTATGCACATTATGGTGAGAGATGGCAGAAAAGTAGCTGTGAAAAATAAAAACACATGTCTTGTGTTTGGACTTGTGTTTGGCAATCACAGCAGATCGGAAAAAAAGATATCCAGGAAGCTACCCTTCTGTGAGGGTCTGAATTTAAAGAGGAAATCTGATTCAACACCACATGCTCCTAATTTTTCAGAATTTTTTTTTGTCACAATTTCTCCTGGACTAGAAAAAGAAGAATGTGGAAAGGAAAGGTCCTGTATAAAATATAGGCATGGAGAAAAGTTTTCAAGACATTTCTGTCCTGCTGAAAGAACAAATACACAGTTCAATTAATCACAGGACTGTCCATACTCAGACACTCATCAACAGGAGAGGTACACATATGGAGACGCACACAATAAACACAGAATACAATCACAGCCATTAGCACCAACATAACATAAATTCTTCACGCTCACACACATACACACATTATATCATTTTTCATAGCTATATTATTTTCACTCATTCTTTTATGGACCATCCATAATAAGCAACTGTTTGCTTTGGCTCGCCTGAGGCTTTGCTCCACCCTGGTAATATTATTCAGTCCTGGGAGTGTTTAACTGTTGTTTAACTTACATATGTATATGTTCCTTCTACAGAGAGAGAGAAGAAAGATGACTGATGAGATGAGAAAGTCTAACAGCCCTGCAGAAATTTACAGCTCGAAAAAAGGACATTAGGTTTTTATTATAAGCGTCTACATTATTGGTTTTTTTAAAAAAAAAAAAAAAAAAAAAAAAAAGTTAGAAAGAATTCTTGTAAGTCAGTAATTATCATTTATTTAAAAAAGAAAGTTATATTATGCAATATTTTTAAAATACATAAATGCTGTCTGTCAGGGATTACTTAAAGACTCTTGTGGCAGATTCTTTAGCCAATATCCTCAGACAACTGTATGAAGTGTACCTGAGACTACTGATGCTTTTCTACAGGCTAAGGGTCGCCACATTAAATATTAAGGTTGTGTAGTTCTGTGTTTAATTATTTATGAATGCATTTTTGCTTTATAGCAACACCAACTTTTGCACACAACTGTATTGTATTCTGATGTTCTAGAAATTAACAACATGGGTTTCTTTTTGCTTTTTTTAATGAACTGTTTTAAATGCTTGTATAGCACTGGCAAATCTTAAAGTATTAAAATATCCACTCCTAAATATTAACCATTTTATTTAGTCGGTTTATCATTCTTTTTAGCTCTCAGGTGTTACAATCAAAATGTAAATTATACATGCAGTTAGCATATTTCAATGCAAAAGGTGCTACACTAAACATCAAACTCAGTATTCATTTGGTTGTTTTGAATATGTTGAATCGAGACAAATGATAAAACTGATCTGCCTTATCTAAATAATGTGTATTTGTAATTATGGTCATCTGAGTTTATGCTTGTTAAAAGAGAACTTGTCTAAAGGATGGCTTCACGCACACCAACTATCCTGAGTACAACTATTTTACTTTATTGTTTTTGCCTCTGCTTCTAGGTGCAATCCGTAACTAAAATAATTGAACATGCTGGCAGAGCCGCCATCCCAGTCGAATCTTACATTGTTGGCCTTGATTTCTTTCTTTTTTTCCTTCAACCTATTCCAACTGTTTTCTCTCATTTAATCATAGCACTGTCAGACTTGGTGTGTTTGACACTGAAATGTGACAAAACAGTGATTAATGAAGTGTTAAATGCTCTCTCTTCCTCTCTTTTTGCTATATTTATTGTTAATAAGGCTGCAAAAATTTGGCAGTGAAAGTATTATTTAGCATGCATTGTGTGGACACAAATATCCCCAACAAGTTTAACAGGACATAAAGTGCATTATTTTTAGAGAATGGGAAGAGAGACTCAAATGCAGATCTCTCTATACTCTGCTGTTCATTTAAAAAAACCTTTACACTGCTTCTTCAAGAGCAGAGAATGGGAGGCTTTGTTGAAATGGATTCCTTACATTCCATATTCATTTAAACTGAAGAACTTGAGAGCTTTCCAGCTTGCCAATGTCCTATCAGGTGCACTTAGATAGGAACTATGGTGTAGTCCTGCCAACAAAGCGAGAGAGAGAGGGAGAGAGAGAGAGAGAGAGAGAAAGAATCATACTCTATCGTGTCAATCAAGTTGAGTCAACCCTTCAATCACTGTACTGCAAGGTCTCATCGGCGCATGTATGATAGTCCATCATGTGTCATGTCAGTTATGTAGTTTGACTTTGGAGTCCTCTTCCATGGGGAAAAAAACACAAGGACAAAGCACTGTCAGAATCCTCGTCAGCAACAGGAGACACCAGTGATCATACCAAGAGGTTTACTTGTCTCCTTTTCTCACTGTATACTTCTCTGTCCCTTTCCCCTTTTTCAGAGAAAAGGTGGTCAACATTTGAAGTAGCCCTTTGAGATAAAATGAAGAGCAATGGTAGCAATGACAAAAGAGCAGAGCTGAATCAGCCCATGCACATCAAAGGCATAACAACCATCAATATTCTCTTCCATACTCAGCTGAGATGAAAAGCAAAGAGGAGCACATGTGGATAGTTAAGCAAAAAGGCACCGGAGTGAAATTACTTCCGATCACTCAGTGGTGGCTCTTATCTCCATTTCTCTCATCATTTTGTGTTTTTTTTACACTTATTTAAAAGCACACTTTTGCCTTCAGAACTGCATCATTAGAGACATACTTTCAGGGGTATAATGAAACATCCTCATTCTCCTGCCAGTTCTCTCATTCATGCAGACCAGACTAAAGAGCACACACATATTTTATAGCCAAAGACTAATTCACCTTCCCTACCATCTGGCACCAGAAGGACTATACTTGAAGGGAACGAAAATTATCCTTTTGTGTATAAAAAAAAGGATATGTATGTTCATGAGAAGGGTGGGTTGGGTTCACTGGTATGACATGCACTATGCACTATGACATGTATCCAATGCACAACACTAGAAATTTTTAGGTTTAGATTTTTGGCTCAAAGTGTAAGGCTCTGGGCTTCTGATCAGAATGGTGGGGTTTCAAGCTATAGCACCACCATGGCTGACCCTGTGCCATGTCCCTAACTTTGTATATACATGTATATGTGTATATACACACACGCACACACACACACATATTGTGTGTGTGTGTGTGTGTGTGTGTGTGTGTGTGTGTGAGTGTGTGAGAGAGAGAGAGAGAGAGAGAGAGAGAGAGAGAGAGAGAGAGAGAGAATGAGAGAGAGAGATAAATAAGCTTCTTTTCCTTTAAAGATTGGTTAGTTCATGTTATGAATGTGTCATTTACAGAATCTCGTCTCTTGCTAGAGTAGTAAGATGCAAGATGGAAACAAAGTATTTAATGTGAGGAGCTGCAGTCTAAAGAGGTTTGCACCTGATTCACGTTTGTCAATTTCCAATCTAAGCCCCCTTTGAAACATGTTGTCTCCATTCAGAAACAGGTTCTTATATCAGTATTCTTTTTTTAACCAGTGTCGACATCTCCAGAAATTTCCAGTGTGAGAGCATTGAAGGTAAAGTCTTCTGGACAGAGGTCTGGATTCTCAACAACAAGACAAGCCAAATCTTTTTATGCTATATCAACTTTAACAGAAAGTGAGGAGGTTATATGTATATTTGTGTCTTCTATAGCTCCTTTTCTCTATTTCTATAACTCATGCTTTTGACACAATTTGCTACTCGGCTTGTTGTCAGAGTTTTAAAAGCCAAACTATCTCCACAGAGCCAAATTACTTGAGTGCTCATCTGTGGAGCTTCGTGTTGTGTCCATTGTCTTTTTCAGCAAATGCCATCATTCTGTTTTACTTTTTAACATTTTTTTTTCCCTGTCTTTTTTTATGCAATTTCCCACTCCTAACATATTGGTGTGCATGGATGCAGTTAGCCCAAACATTTGCACATGTGCTGTTACCAGCTGCTCCTCTTACACTCTGTACTGTATCAACCTAACCTGATGTGGCCATAACTGGTTAACACCATTCTCATCATTGGTCCTTTTTTATTTACTTGGCTTTTTTATTTTCATTATTATTTTTTTAAGCATCTACACTCTACATCTCACTCTCAATGTTAGAAACCTGGTAAATGATTATCTGTTTGCGTGTCACACATAAAGCCAAAGGTTGCATATTGGTTATGTGCTTTCATGGCGGTTAACATTTAATGCATTCAATTTAAACTATTGAACATTCTTAGTGATCTTATTGATGATATGTCCATCATGGCACATTTTGCCATCATTTTATTGCCAAAGACTACCTGGACCAGTTATCAGGTCATTATTAGAGAGACAGCACTGAGCATTTGTGCAAACACTAAGATGCAGCTGTGCATTTGGACACAGACAGTGTTAGCAGATCAGATTCATATCCTAGTCTATGAGAACATAAGTAGTTTTTTTTTTAGAATTTAATAGTGCATTTTAACTAAATTCTGTAGCTGTGAAACTCCACAACATATGACTTTTAAACTCCTATGTGTAAAAAACATTTTATACAATCTTGAAAAAATAATGATATGCACTTAAACTTGTTTGAATGCATTTCTTTCTTAAGACTTGTAAGCTATAAATAAAAACACTGTGACTATTTAGACAGCAGTCTTTTGTCAGGTTCTCAGAGTGGGTCAGGATGCACATATTCTTTTATTGCAGTGGCTGGAAGGTAAGTGATGGAATATGTTTCATGGCGATGTTGTACAAGAGACAAACTTAAAGCGATGAAAAGTTTTCCAAAGATTATACAGTGCAAAAAAAGTATGATTAGGCCAAGATATAGAATTAAACACAGAAAGGCAGAAGAATTGGGAGGTAGAAGAGGAAGAGGAGCAGTGGGAGGAAGAGTGGAAGGAAGAGGATGAGGAGCTGCAGAGGAAAGGAGAAGAGGAGCAGCTGGATCTTGATCTTCCCCATTTATTATTTTTTTTGGGTGGTGGTTATTAATGTAGGTGGGAATGGTAGCTTGGTATGACAGTGAGCCATTTGATGGCTTTTCTTAAAGATCAAAACAAAAATGCTTTTGCCAGGATCGCTATCATTACATTAACATACACATCTGTCTCCATTACTAACTGCATTGAAGGATTAAAGCACCCCTCAGGACCATTATGCTGGTGTCCAAGTAACCACGCACATTATGCATCACTGAGGCAGTAGGTGATAGTGCCTTTGGTGGTGATCCTACTCCTTAACAAATCCATAAACCTTTTCCGTAACTACTGATATAACTACCAATAGAACATAATAGCATTCTTGTCTTTAAGTGTATTACATGTATCAGCATTTGTTACAGTCGTCAGATATCCTACACATAAGAGGGAATACTGCATTGAGGTGTAAGTGTGTTTTCTACCATGCACCTTGTGTTTGAGGTAATGCTAGTGCCATCTTGTGCCCAGCTGGGTTTTCTTTTGCACTTGGGGCAAAAAGTATGGCACCTCTACTGAATCCACTGCCATTACTATAATGCTCTTAAATGGCATTTTATTAATTTATTTACATGCTGAAAGAATGGGTTCTGAAAAGCTCACCGAGTCCGAGTATGGTTCTGTGATAGGATGCCAACATTAAAACAATGTTTGTAAAATTTCTTTCCTCCTAGATATATTCCACAATCAACTGTGAGTGGTATTATCGTAAAGAGGAAACATTTAGATACCAGATACAGTGCTAAGGAGCATAGTACATCGTCTTCAACAGTCTACGGACTCAGTAACCACAGTTCCAAACTTCCTCTGACACATTGCACTGCTCAACTGCTAAAAATTTTTTACCAGATTTGCTTCAAATTGATCAAAATGGATTTATTAAAGGTAGACAAGCTTTTCATAATATAAGAAGAGTACTAAATGTACTGTATGCAAAGGTAGCCCAGATATGGCCATTTTCTCCCTAGACGCTGAGAAAGCTTTAGACAGGATGGAATTGCCATTGTTATTTAAAGTACAGTATAGATTTGGTTGCGGAGACTATTTTATAAATTGGATCTGTCTTTTATACTGTAAGCCTGTTGCAGTATTAAATAGTATTATATCAGAGCCCTTCAATTTGTATAGAAGAAATCTATACAATCTATCTGTCCCTTGTCACCTCTATTGTTTTCACTGGTAATAGCCTCAATTCAGAAAAGTCTTCCACATTTCGCTGAGCCAGCTTATCGGTTTCTGCCAAAACCAGGAAGTTTGCCATTTGTACGAGCTGTTGGCAGATGTTGTGCT
Organism: Duopalatinus emarginatus; assembly: GCA_028565595.1. NCBI lineage: Eukaryota > Metazoa > Chordata > Actinopteri > Siluriformes > Pimelodidae > Duopalatinus > Duopalatinus emarginatus. The sequence continues at coordinate 12,337,523 of JAOVVF010000018.1, forward strand.
CTGCAAGTCTGTTTTACGGAAACATTTTACACATTTTACACTTCACCATTAACAACGTTCACCATATTGTCAGATTCACATCGGTTTCCTCTATCAGCAAGAGAGAGAAAAAGGCTTCAAACGCTGTCTCCAATTACAGCAACAGGCTAACTACAAGGGTAAATGAAAGCTAACACACACTACTACAATTACTGTTAGATTAGTGAGTGAGTTCCCTTAACAATAAATAATAATGTTAAATATTTTTGTGAATGTTTTAGGTTTACCTGTATTTTCCTTTATTTTCCAGTCACTAATAACGCACTGTCTAGCTCATGAACACAACTGCAAAACAAACCTATTAAAAAGGGTTTCAGTTTATTTAAAAGGAGCTGAACTCTCCAGCTACACAACAAGCTATGTGCCACACTAAGTCGCAAACCGGAGCTGTAAGCTGGCTTATTTTTAAGCGGACACACGTAGGGTCTACTCTGTGCATAGAGTCAATTGAGCCATTGGCAATGGCTATAAGGACACATCCTGACATTAGGAGAATAAATGTGCATGGTTATGAAAATCATATTTACCTATATGCAGATATTATTTTATTCCTGACAAACTTAGCTCAATCTTTGCCTACTCTAGTAAACATTCTAGGTCTTTTTGTATGTTTTTCTATCACATTTGTGTTATCCCTGCACTCATTTGTATGTATTGTTATGTTAAAAAATAAGCAATATAAATAATTATTTTTAAAAAGTGCCAAGTGTCAGATCAAGTGGTGTAAAGCACCCTGGCCCTGGATTCTGGAGCAGTGGACACGTTGTAAAAAATCTGAGGGATGGGTTTGGATTTGGCAAATGTCAGGAGAATACATTGAGCCAGCATTAAAGTTTGGTGGAGAAAAGATAATGCTATGGAATTGTTTTTCAGAGGTTGGTCGATGCCCCTTAGTACTAGTGAAGGGAAATCCTAATGCTTCAGCATGTATGTTGCATGTTTTCCTCTTCATGGGAAAGTTTTGGGGAAGGCTATTTTCTGTTCCAGCATGACTGTGCTCCAGTGAAAGGTCCATAAAGGCACAGTTGAGTGAGTTGTGTGGAAGAACTTGACCACAAAGAGCCCTGACCTCAACCCCATCAAACACCTTTGGGATGAACTATGGCAGAGACTCTTGTCCAACATCAAAAATACTTTTCTGGATTAATCAGCAAAAATCCCTGCAGATACACTACAAAATCTTGTAGAAAGTGTAATGTGTAGGTGTCCCAATACTTTGGACCTTATTGCACATGTTGTTTAATAGGAGGAGAGTTAGGGTTAGTTGGATAGCCTACGGCAAGTGAGAATTCTTTCGCCATTTTGTTAACTGGATAGATATTTTATTGTAAATTACATTATCCGTGAATATAGCATATTGCAATATTATTATTAATTTGGCCTAATTAGTAAATGTTTAAAAATTAAAAAGTTATTAGTAATTCAAAAGTTTTTAGTTTAAAAAAAAAAAAAAAAAAAAAAAACTATTAGTGTGACTTGGAAGCATTCTTATTAGTAAGATAAAATGCTCTGTGAACGTGGGCTCATTTTTTAAACATGTATATAGTCCGAATTGGTGGAGTTTAGTTGGAAATAAAGAGTTGAGCACAATGAACTGCTGGAGTCACAGATTAGTTTTAGCATGTAGTGTATTTCAAGTATGCTTTTGAAAAAAAGAAATTACAAAATTACAATCTAAGCCAGCATTCACAGTAACTAGATTACACACTAGATTAGATCCATGTAGTCTCAAGAATTTGTTCTGGATAAACATCAAATCTTTAGTCAGATGGTAGATGTCTGTATTCGGGTGCACTCTTAAAGTAAAAAATATAATGGAATATAATGGGGCATGACATTAAGGCACAGTCCAGCTGCTTTGAGCTTATTCAGGCTAAAGTGAAAAAGACCATAAATAACAGGGTTTGGAAAAGGGAAGTCAACAGGTGTTCTTCTCTAGGGTTATGATGCTCTTGACAGGATAAATGTAGATGGCTTACCATCTCCTCAATGAAAGAGAGAATCCTGGATCTTTCCAGGATATTATTTACATTTCATTTAACTGTGTGCAGCTATAGCACAACAAAGGCAACCATCAACATATATACATATATACATATACATATATATATATATATATACACACACACACACACACACACACACACACACACACTTAATTTTCTGTTTTCCTAGAAAGCTTTGGAGATTTTTTTTAGGAGTTTGATATTACGCTTCAGCAAGCATCTCACTATAATGAGCATGGTTGATTGTTGAACCTTTTTTAACAAAATCTTTATCACTAAACGCTGAAGTGGGGAACCCATTTGTTCTTGCACTGCAGTCACAAATGAACTGACATCATGTTCAAACTGCCACAGCAGGAATGGGGTACCGTGACCTAGTACAGAAAACATTAAGACAGTAAAGACAGCCAAAAGTTGTTTTAGTATAACTGGAGCGCGAAAATTTTTTGACTCTCCCTTTTAGAATGTTTTTACACATACAGGTAGTCTGCTTATTTTTATTGTTAGCATCGGGTCAACAGCAGAAGTTGTTTACTCAATTAAAATTATTGCTTTAAGTATACAAAAACAAAAATTTATTTTGTTTAATTTAATAATAAACGTATATTTTATTCAACTTTTTCCACTACATTCTACAGATGTGGCTCGGATTCTACGGATGTGCTTTGATTCTGCAGACTAACATTGTTCAGTGTCATGTGCAGCTGCTTGGCCTGAACTTGGCACAGGTCTGAATTAGGATGCAGTTGCCAGGACTATTTCATGTCTCCCATGGTCATCCAGCCTAGACATACTTGGTCTCAGGGTAGGCAGTGTTTGCAGTCTTTAAATCCTTTCTTTAGGGAATGCTAAATACATAAATCATCTGCTCCATTTAAGTCATGGTGTTAATTACCAGATTAGCAAATCTATAAAAGATCAGGCCTCTAAAGGAGTACCTACAAAACAATCAGGCAGGGAGATGCAGAAAGAACAAAGAAGCCTGTAAAAGAGAGATAAAACGGAATATCACTGCTTTCAGTGCGAGGTCACTGCAGTGAAGAAAGAAAGAACAAGAGAAAGAGAGAGAGAATAGAGGAGGATGAACAGAAGGCCTGTCATGGAACATGTGCTACTGTTTGGTTAGGGACAGGTCTGTGATGTGATCCCATCTGGCCTCTAAACACAAATGGACTCGCAACACCACCCCCCAACATACACCCACACCACCCATCAACACACACAACATACACAGTGGAATACAAGATACATAGACACACATGCATGCATGTTGTATGCAGGAACAGATTGCGGTGGGACCACAGCTTTTCTCTGTAGGGAATAAATGTCATTCCTTTCTATTCCCAAAACAATCTTCCATTCAGCACCACCAATAAGGTTTTCCTGACCATTAGGAATTGTCTGAATGTACCAACACACCCCCTGGCTATTTTACATAATCCCTTTATGAATAAACATTAGAAAATAGGGATCCTTGCCACTCAGAATGTTCGGTGATAAATATTCATTTGCCCACATTCACATGGTTTGCTTATTCTATACCATTCTCTTAATTGTCATTCTAAACAAGGCTAAACTCTGGCTAAAGTGGTTTAGACTATATTCACAAGAGGGTCTTTGCACTTTAATATGCAAAATCAGTAAGAGACCCTTTCAGCAGTAACCATCTTGTTGTTGAAAAACCCCATGCTATTGAAAATGTCATTATCTTAAAGTCCCAATGAGTGTAGAGAGGAAAAATATATCACTACCGGCTGTGACTAGGGACGTTTCCAAAAAGTGTTTAAAAAGTCAAAGTACAGGAATACTTAGTTACATACAAGCTCCAAAAACACTAATATAACTGATACATGATACATGATATGACTGATATAATTTCACACTAGTTGATCTTCTGATCTTCTGTCTCATCAGAATGTTGATGTCAGTGTTTTGTATAATGATTTTGTACTTATTATGTACCCTCAAGGTCTTAATCATGGTATAGACATGGTATATTTTTACATTGAAAAAAATCCACATATTTAGAACGTAGTTCTGTGGACTTACCAGACACTCATGGAAATGATGTTAAAGTTAGGCCAGGTCAGAACAGTCAGACACATCAGGAAATACTCTGGTCTAAGCCAAAGTAGCAATTAAATCCAAACAACAAGACCAGAGGAAACACACAAGAGGGAAAACATGGAAGATATTTAACAAATGAATGACACTTTGCATGTGGCAGGTTAAGTTGACAATACACTGAAAAGGGAAAGACAAACAGACAGGCTGTTATAACATAGCTCTAATGAGCTTTATGTGAAAACAGTTGGGTGACGTAGATGTAAGAAGTAGTCTGATTGGCTGAGTCCATGACCTGAGATTACAGAGGATTCTGGGAGTTGTAGTGAGTGGAATCAACAGTGGCGGGATAGAAACCCAGAAGTGTGGTGCCATAGTAAGTTAGTAAAAAAGTGGAATTAAGTAAGTAATGTAGCACCAGAAAGTACCAATAAATTGCTTGCTGATATGTAGTGTGCTAAGTTTGTATAGGATGTCTGTTCTTTCCAGGAGCTTCATTACCTGGTTTGGAAATCCTAGTACAAGAAAGACCTTCAAAGAGTGGCCTGATGCTCTGAGCACATCACCAGGACTGCACCGCCAAAACTTCAGGATATCTGTTTTTTTATTATATCTCTATATTTATTCTCATTTAATTTTTTATACTTTGATAGCATTTTTAAATTAAATTGTAAATTGTAATTCAAATTATTTTCTTTTTTCCTTTGTACTTGCTATACTCTTGCACAGTCTATGGATCAGTCACTTTTTCATTTCACTGTATATTTGTACCTGCTACAAAATTTATATGTGGCAAATAAAAATCTTAAATCTTGACTGTTAACTGCATATTAACATAGGGATCCAGGAATATAGGGTGGTACGTCCTGCTTTTGGAATGTGATGCTCTTCTGTAATCTACCCTCTTCATGCTGCATAGTCATGATGTTTCACTGTGTGTTTTTAATGACACTTAAATGCACTTACATTCTACTGCTCCTATCTCTCTCTGTTCTCTGCTCTTTTTAATAAAGCAATTCTGTTGTTTAGAACCAGCTGTGTTGTGTGAGACGTCTTTCAGTGCAGCCTCCCATGCTTATGTCACAATATTTACAAAAAAATACTTAACATTTAAATTTAAATACAATTTGGGATTAACTCGGGATGCATTTGATCTGTAAAATCATCTTTGCATCTAAAATCTGAAATCTGATTCATTTATATAGAATTATTAGAAGAGGCCCTATGCCTTTATTATTTAGAAATGTGATCAGAAATTTTATATTTAGCCTAAAGCATGCTAATCTTCATTACTGTCAATGGCCTGTCAGTGTCTCAGCCAAGTGTGGTATGAGTTGGAGGCCTATACATATTTTCATCATACCACATGCATTCTTTTGCATTACATTACATCACATGGAATCATGTTGTGTTGTGTTCTATCAATACATGTGAATTATATCATATTGCATTAGTAGTTGCCTCATAAGTATCTTTAATGTATCGAATGGCAGTGGCAGTGCATTGGCATGTGTATCACATCAGTTTCAGTCATGGAAATGCCCATGCTTAGTACACAATTATCCCAGCTTTTTCTGACTCATGTAGAGAACCAGTAACTAATGAAGCCATCTGTTATGATGCAAGCAACCCTCTAAACTCCCAACCAACATGACACATATAAAATCGGAAAACTATTCGCTGTCAGGGGAAATATCAACAAGGCGGGCGTATATCTCTATTTTCTACATAAAGAGCAGCACCAGTGCACAGTCAAGTGACAGTGATTACCACCTGTGTGTTCACATATGTGTATATTTGTGCAGATTCATGTACAATATATGGATAAAATACATATAAACATCATAATCACATGTCCTTTTGAACATCCCAATAGTCTGCCCCCTCCCCTCCCCCAGAGTCAGTACTGGATCCTCATCTGTTCTCCTTTAATGCCTGCTTTCTCAGTGCGGTCATACAATCACATGGGTTTTCATACCCCTGCTATGCTGGTGATGTTCAACTCTCATTTTCTCCCTCAGACATTCATTCATCTCCTTCATCTCCTGAGTTGTACTGTACATCCCTGGAGATCCATCTACTTGTCAATATCTTGTGATCTTTGATCTCACCATCTGTCACTGCATTAATACTTGGGATAATACTGGACAACCAACAATTCTTCATGTTTTACTCATAGGGGAACATCTCACTTTTTTATTCCCTTTACAACAGCAAGTTAATCTGGCCTTTTCTTTTCACAGGGGCACACAGATGCATGTTTAGGTTTCTCTTTATGTTTCTCTGGTTACCTATCTATCTACTATGGGTAGACTGGTTACACTAAACTGCTCGTAGGTATGAATGAATGTGTGAATTGTGTCTACATGAAACACTGCCATCTCATTCACAGTGCTGGATCCAGATTCACAATGACCCTGATGAGCTAATGAAGATGAATGAACGAATGTATTTAATCATTTTGTTAATGTAGTACTGTAGTATTACTTCTATAACTTCGTATAATAAGGAGGCAGCCTGATGTGCAAATTGTTGTATAGTCTGCAGGCAGTATAATGTGTACCCTTTGTGCAGAACACAATTTAACACATATTAACATCAGAAAATTAAAGTGGATATATTCATGTGAATGCAAGCCTTTTTGAGTGCTGTACTAGAAAAACTTAGGTTAAAATGCTTGTGTTTTGTTCCCTTATCATACATTTAAAAAAAAAAAACTATTTTACTGTTTTAACTTTTTTTTAACGTAAACATATTAATTGTAGACCTTAAGAACCATAAATGAATACAATAGAAATCCTTAATAAATACATTTTAGCTATGAATAGTTTACACGTTTATTTATGTATTTATTTATTTATTTATCTACTTATTTAAGCTATTTTATTCAATTGAAAATGTCCTTGAAAGAAGCTGCCTTTGAATGGCAGAAAGAACAACATTAATAATGGCTAAATAATACATTCAAAGAGAATAATGTACAGTAGTTCATTGTAATATGCTTATATTTAAAATAAATGAGTTATGTTCACAGTAAGCAATTAAGGAGTCCCTAGCATTAACAACCCCCAGTCGGTTGATAATCTTCCATTGTCTTATTTGGATTTATAGTATTTATTCTAAAGTGTGGAGGATTGCAGCAGTAACTGCTCTGCACTTTAATGAAGCTGATGTTTAGCAGAGATATGTGACAGGATTGCTGTAAATGCAAAAAATAAACACACTGTTAAAAATCATTTCACTTTTCTATTACTATGAAGTGGTAAAATATAATTTGCTTATCACCAGATTATCACAGAATTAGGTGTAATTATCAGTAGAACTTCATGCTCACGAGTCACTAAAAATAAGCCAAAATGTTTGTTTATTGTACTAAAAGATGAGCTTCATTTTCAAGCCACCATCTACTACACCTTGTTTTTTTTCATTGTAGAACGTGTCCAAAGAGATCAGACTGTTATGTTTATACAGGAGGCAGTAGAGAGTTTCACCTTTTAGATACAACCATCACCTGAGAGGGGCATGGGGCAATAAATGATCACGACTTTACCTCTGGAAGGGAAACTAATTTTGCTAAATATCAGATCATGTTTGTGAATGTACCAGGGGTCCCATTGAATACCAGCTAAACAAATGTAATAGCATTATGGAGCCACCATCAATCTGTACCAGTGGATTTTTTTTACAGTCTCTACGAGTTTTTCAGGTAATTCAATGTATTTCAGGCAGTGGTGGACAAAGTACCCAGATCATGTAGTTGAGTAAAACTACAGATACCCAAGGTAAAATATTACTCCAGTAAAAGTAAAATTTTCACTCAAGTAAAAGTACAAAAGTATTTATTACCTTCAAATGTACTTATCAAAAGTAAAAGTAAAAGTATTATGATTTACTATGGCTCTAATGTCCTATTATTATTTTTGTAACAAGACTCTTCATTATTTGACTCATTTTATGTAAAAAGTCAGTCTTGGTTACCAATATTTCGATACAATGTCATTAATTAGTCTGACATTGACATCTATTAAAAGTATCATAAAGCTTAAAACACTGAAGGTAAACTTTGTCCATTAGGTAAAACCAAATGGCTATAAAA
>JAOVVF010000018.1:12366895-12384061 GCA_028565595.1 Duopalatinus emarginatus
TATATACATACACACACACACATTCTTTTAGTAGTACTTGCAGGGGATATTTACATTTTACACACTTTCCGCAATCAGTTAACACACTACTAAACAAAGCAGTATAAGTGTCATGTTCATATCAGATCAGTGGCCATTAAGATGAGACTAGACCCATTTGCTCACAAAGGGGAAACGAAAAATCAGCACTAAAACAAAACAGAATATTTAAGAATGTTATAGGAGCATATGCTTACCCAAAGGAGGGTACTGAGAAAAACTCTCCACACACATGGGTTTCCCTGGTATCATGTCCACAATGGCAGCATCTCCAGACTTTAGAGACTTGGGGTTGTCTTCCAGTTTCTTTCCTGAGCGACGGTCAATCTTCTCCCTTAACTCAGCAAACTTGCAGGCAATATGAGCTGTGTGACAGTCAAGGACAGGGGAGTAGCCAGCACTGATTTGCCCTGGATGATTTAGAATGATAACCTGATTTTTTTTAAATAGTCAGAGAGAGAAACAATCAGAATCAGAATGGTCCAAAAACAAAAATTACCAGAAGTGGTCACCAGAAGACCTTTATAAGAGCAATTTAAAAGAAAAAAATGGGTATAGCATAGCCATTAGTGTAGCATCTCCAAGTCAGTGACCTGTACAGTCTACAGAAGAAAGGTTAGGAGACTACATAATTCTAACCTCATCAGTGCAGCAGATTAGAAATAATGACTTGTGTTAACATTACTATTGGACAAATGTGTATTCAGATAATGCATGTAGTAGTAAAATATTTTTCTGACCTGTGCTGTGAAGCCTGAAGCTTCCTGGGGTGGGTCTGACCGGCTGTCCCCACACACATTTCCTCTGCGAATGTCCTTCACGGATACATTCTTAACATTGAACCCTACATTATCACCTGGTACTGCTTCACTCAGGGACTCATGGTGCATCTCCACAGACTTCACTTCTGTGGTGATATTGACAGGGGCAAAGGTCACCACCATACCAGGACGCAGGATGCCAGTTTCCACTCTGCCCACAGGTACTGTTCCAATGCCTAGCAAGAGATGCAATAACCAAAACATGAAGCATAATATTTCGGGCTTTAAAGAAATGGCATTTAGGGCCTTTTATTTGTGTAAGCACATAAAAAAAAGTAAATATCAAGTACAGTTGCATTCATTTACTGCTATAAGCAAGCCATCAAGCTACATCAAGCTACAACAATACATACACAAAGACACCAAAACATTTACACATACATTGATGCTTAACTAATCAAGATGTTTAACTTTTCCATTTTGCAATTACAACATGGAACTAAAATTGAACTAATTGGACGTTTGTACCATTTGGATTACACAATCGGTCCAACAATTTTTATTTGCTTTGCATCCTGACATTTTTCTTTAAGCTCTTTCATGAAGTTAAGCATAATTCTGCAGAGTAATCCATCTAAAAGTATCTTAGAAGGCAAAGCAATCATTTGAAATCTTAATATACTGTGTGTATCAAGGTCATCCAAGTCGATGCAAACCTCCAATTTTGTAAACATCCTGCAGAGGAAGGCGTAATGGCTTGTCAGTGGGACGTGTAGGAGGCATGATAGTGTCCAAGGCCTCAAGAAGAGTAATTCCACTGGCATGCAGTTCCTTCCTCTCAAGTTTCCAGCCTTTAAACCATGACATCTGCAGAGTACAAGGGTTTAGGCATGACATGAACTCCCCAGAATAATAAGTAATCTAAAGTATAATGAATGCACATGCTGCCATGAGCACATTCTCAACACGTACATTAGTGGAAGGTTCCAGCATGTTGTCCCCATGCCATCCAGAAATGGGGACAAAGGGTACGGAGGCAGGGCTGTAGCCAATCTTCTTGATGTAAGCACTGACCTCTTTAACAATCTCATCATATCGCTTTTCGCTGTAAGGTGGCTCTGTGGAGTCCATTTTGTTAACTGCAACAATCAGTTGCTTGACACCCAGCGTGTATGCCAGCAGGGCATGTTCCCGTGTCTGTCCATTTTTAGATATACCTGCCTCGAACTCACCCACCCCAGCTGCCACAATAAGAACAGCACAGTCTGCCTGGAAAGATAAAAGAGAATATAGTTCACTGAGGTTTAAGCTTAGTTTGAAACTACAGCCTTGAAAAGTGAAGCATCTCTTACACCCTCTGGTGGCTGGCTGAAGTTTAACATTTAACCCTGCCCTTTCCCATCTGAATAAACTGAGCAATAAGGAAACTTTAAATAAAATTAATTAAAATATTACATTTTAAATTACACATCCTATATTTATATTTTTTTGCCAGTTGTGTTCTTTCAGTTCTGTCAGCAAGCTTTCCCACTGTAAAATGTGTTTCTTCACAATTAACACGCATTATTAGGTTAAACTTTGTGTGAAAGTTGCACGCTCTGTAAATAAGTATTCCTCCTCTATCCACTATGCTTGCAAGACATAAACTGAGGAGAACCTCAGACCCGCAGTAAAGATAGAAACTGTGTATAGAGAGTCAAAAAAGGCCTTGTCCACAATCTTTCGACACACTGACTCAGCTAATGCTGCAGATGGACCTTGGTGCGATTTCCACTTAAAAATTGTTCATACAGATTCATACGCTTTCCTCCACAATGCCTGGATGAGGAAATGCAATGCTATGGCTAGTTGTTCAGAATAATCTAAACTGTGCTCACAGACCAACCACAGATCAAGAGGCACCATCAGTGCACAACTATAAAGCCTCTCCACATACCTTTGCATACATCTTGCATAACAACTTCAAGTTATTATTGCTTATCTGGTTACGCAACCACCATCATGTCATCACATTTTGTGATGATTTTGTCAGTTGGACTAGTTCCTAGTTTAATAGATTTATTATTACAAAAAAAAAAATTCTAGTATTTTACATACCTTACCCAAAGGCGATTAATTACTATAAGTTAAGCTTATGGGCAATTCAGCTAAAACATAAAACATTTTAGTTTAATTGGAAAGTTTTAGACTACGCTTAGCATTGGCTTGCATAACATTTCCCCACACTGCTTCACCTGGGAAGTCCCTGTAATCATGTTCTTGATGAAATCTCTGTGTCCTGGAGCATCGATGATGGTGATGTAGTATTTAGAGGTCTCGAACTTCCACAGGGAGATGTCTATTGTGATGCCTCTCTCTCGCTCTGCCTTTAGTTTGTCCAGAACCCATGCATATTTAAATGAACCTTTCCCCATCTGGCAACAGAGAGGACATCATCTTTAAACAACAAACAGACCCGTTTAATGGAAAACTAGCTTGGCACGTTGCTCCAGCATGAATCTTATAAACTTTACAATAAACTAACAAGCTATTAAAGAAATGGAACAATTATGTACATGCTGAAGTGCCAGAAAAACTGGTATACCAGCATAATACTTGGCAGGCCCCCATGGACTCTATGAGCTTAAGGAAATGTAGGCAGTGAATGCAATTCTTCCCTCATAACCGTCCACAATTGTGTTGTATTCCGAGGTGTAGGATTTCAGTGGGAATAGCACAACCCAAACCCGGGTGAGGGTTCATCTAACAATAATTATAATTTCCTGTAACTAACTTATGTGGTGGCGCATTGTCCTGCGGAAAGAGGCCAAACCCATCAGAACGAATGCAGGACATCAATGGATGTAACTGCAGTCAGAAAGGAGGCACATATAAGGTTTAGAGAGGTTTGTAGACGTACCAGGAGGCCTATAGGATGCCAACTAAACAAACCCTGTACCATTATGGAGCCGCCTACGTATTGAACAGGCACATCTCTACCGGTTTTCTGGCCCTTCAGTGTATACTATGGTATGGACCATGACCATATTTACCATTAAATGAAAAACAAAACTGTTTAAAGACAGCCAAACTCTATTGAATTTTAAATCAAATTTTAAAAAATGGAACTCTATTTTATATAACTAATCACTATATTAGGCAGATCACACTATCTATAACCTTATCTATAACCATCACGATCAATGGAGTAAACTTACAATGTGTGTATGTGTATTTTTAAACGAGCTTAATGCACATGTGCTGATAAATATGCTGTGGAGACCTCAGGAACTGCTGTGTCTGCTATGACATTACTATTTCCTTCCATCTTCCTACATAAATCACAAAATTGCATTAAGGTACAGTCTGTGCAGACCAAGTAAAATAACACAACTCGTACTATTCAAGAAGATATTCCGTCTTTTTTTCACTTAGTTCAAGGCTTACCTAGAAATCCACATTTTTCCTTCCCTCTCTTGCATTCTGAATTGATTTTTAAGGATAACATTTACAAAAACATTCTTACCTCTGCAGCTTCCTTCTCGAATTTCTCGATGGTTCTCTTGTCAATGCCACCACACTTATAAATGAGGTGGCCAGTGGTGGTGGACTTCCCAGAATCAACATGGCCAATTACAACTATATTAATATGTATCTTCTCCTTCCCCATAACTAAGGAATGATCGATGTAAAGAAAAGAGAATGAGTTCACCCAGAGTTCTCCTGCAGTGGATTTATGCACCTAATTAATAACAACACCTTATTGGATTATTTTATAAACATCCTCTGTGGTCATCCACAATTCCCATTTATTTCAGATCTCATTAGTCATAAAAAGTGAACTCGGTTATTACATTACACTTGACACAGAAACAATATGCATATTAAAAGTCTTAGGAATACTATGCCGAAAGCATAGGTCTTACCCACAGCTGTATGCCGCTCACTGGGTTCCTTCTGTACACTCAAGAACACTGGGGCTGGCAGACTCGAACTGTGTCTGCCCAGAGAACGCAATGCAGCACTTTAAGCGAAGAGTAAGGTTGAGAGCCAGAGAGAAAGGGGTAGGGAGGGAGAAAGACAGAGAGAGAGAGAGAGAGAGAGAGAGAGAGAGAGAGAGAGAGAGAGAGAGAACGAACTGCAAAGGCAGCAGGACAAAGTAGGCAGGTAGACATGAGAGAGAAAAGGGCTGCATGCAAACCTCAGTGACTCAGCATGTTGACCCAAATTTCTTCAGGTCTGAAACCTGATGAATCTATAAAAGTGGGCTGGGTGTGCACTGTTGAGACAATTCATATTTGGCATTGTTTACAAAACATCCCAGAAAAGTCTATTCTATTTTGTATTCTTACTATTTTCTGATGCATATAAAACAAAATAATGTAAAAGGGGACATAATCAGTAGATAAACTAGTGCAGGCCAATATTTATTTTTTTATAAAATAAACAACAATCCAACATTAAAGCCTCATTTACAGCTTTCCACACATCTTTAAAAAAAAAAAAAAAAAAAACACTAATAAATACAAATGGTTGTAAAAAAAAAAAAATACTCCTTTACAAACACAAAAAAGCATGAATTTGCACATCATAGAGACAGTCTGAAAATCCAAAGCTCACTATAGAAGCATTATCAACAGCAACAGTATTTTAATTACTAAGCAAGCTGCTCTAAAAACTAATGTACATAACTTTTCTCTCCCTAATTCACCATCATGGCAGTCACAGACAATTTTCAAAAAAATGCTCATGTACAGGAAATATTTTGTGCGATGAGACAAATAAAATTTGAAACTGTCACCTAAAACCTGCTTTCCAGGGAAGAAAAAAAACGGTAAAATACACTTGTCTGTACTATAATCTACAGCCTGGAAGATTCTAAGCTCTTCTTAAACCATTACATCAGTAGACTGTGTGTGTGCTCTGGTGTTTTCCTCATACACCAAGCTTCTGAAAAAGCTCAAACGGAGGACCATCTATTCACACATTAACAGTGCTTTGCAACGCATCATGTTAACCATGGACGAGACTCTGGTTGGTCTAACGCAAGCCATCTCTCAGTCACATTGAGTTAGATCCTCCAAATGTCCCCAGATGGCATCATTATGTTCTGCGACGTTTGGCTCCCCCAGGGCTGGCTGGGTTGCCGGTGCTTAGTGTTTTTTCTGTGGCCCGATTTCGCTTCCTCTTCTCACCGGCGGCCTCCTTGCTGATACCACCTGACTCAGCCGAATTCCCTTTCTCTCGTTCACGCTCCCGCTCCTTCTCCTTCTCTCGCCCACTGCTCGAGCGTTCAGTTACCTTCACTGAAGAGTTGCTGCCTGGTAGAACAAAAACAGACCAACTAATGATGAGTATGAAGTATTGTTTGGTGTATTTTATAGCCATACTCAGAGACTTTCTAATGTAGCTAAGTAACACTATTCCTGACCCTAACCAGAACCTGATCCACAGTACTAAAAAGGCAAATCTGTCGGAAAAAAAACAAGAACAAGAAAACCCCCATTTTCTTAATAAGAACCAGTAAAAATTACCTCACATCAAGAAATTCATACTCGTTTGAGATCATATTATGCTCTTTTGATGTAAAAATATCACATCAATCTGAAGAACGTCTTAACCTCTTATTAGTGCTATGTTCACTCATTTAAGGCTGGGAAAAGGCAGAACATACATCAAACCACACAAAGACGCTGGACAGAAGCTGTGTGTTGCCCTTACACTCTTACCTTTAACCCATTATCCGGCCCTTTTAAAACTAACTTACTACTTAATATTGACAAATATCTGACAAACACAGATATTGCAACCACCGCATTAAAAAGTGTCACCTGTTAAGACAGCATTTATTTTCTTGCATTATTGGCACAACACTGAGGGCAGTGAAATCTTATTATGTCACACTCTCTAGGTGTGCACATAATATCTGGTTTTATATGAAAATACAAACTTTCCCAGAGGTTTCTGGGATTGATGCTGAATTGACTAGCTGCATTAATCAATTAGCCAAGACAACCACAATTATACAGCTCTTAAACCAAAATGATGTCCTGTAAATTATCCTGCTGACAAAGGAAGGACAGATAAAGACACAAATGCTCACAGTCTTGAGACACCTTTAGTACTGAACTGGATTTTCACAAAAGATCCAACATATTGTTCTTCTATCTATACAAATTCTTGACCAGCCAGATTACAATCCAAACATTTAAGAAAGAGAAAAATTGCAATGGCACTGGTTCAAACTGAAGACTTGCATCAGAAAAGTAAGCAGAGAGAGTGAGACTGAGGATATGAGAACCTTCTTCATGGGTGGCTGAAAGATCTCTCTCTTCTTTACACTCTTCCTTTAAATCATCCTCTGAACCTACTTTTCCTGTAGCAATTTAGAAAGAACAAACATTTTGTTTACACACAGTAGACAGCAGTCGCAAAAAGGTACAACTTTAATGTAAACTAAAAATCATTGAGTGCCTACATTATTACAGTTGTTAATACTAATAATCACACACACACATTATCTATAAAAATATTTTCTACTTCCCAAAAACACTCCAGACATTTTAATTATTTAAATATTTAGTAAGATTTCAGACACCAAACTTTTAAATTAACGGCAACAAACCTTACAACTAAAGGCAAAAGTAACTCACCTTCTCTGACTTCCTGTATAATGTCCTCAGGCAGGACAAAGCTCTTTTCGGAGTTGGGAAAAGGGAGGATTTCAGACTCGTGCTACGGAGCACAGGAAATAAAAAAAAAAAAGAATTATAGCCAAGCAATCTTTTCAATTCTCAGGATCACCGGTATTAGATTCACAGGTTGACTCACCAGTGCCTGCATGTCATACATTGTCCCAAGGTGATCCCAGATTACCTTTGAGGACACCTGCCTTCCAATGTTTTGGCTAAATTTATCACGTATGCAAATCATGTGGAAATGACGATTGACCCCTGTGATTTAAAATAAACAAACAAAACATAAACTCGCCTTAGTTAAGTCAAGTTTTTAGTCATGTTGAATAGATTATTTTTAACTGGCAACAAATTTTACCCTGAAGCTAAATAGGAATGACAAGCTGTTTCAAACATTAGACTGAAAATAGACAGCAGTGCATATATCAATACCAAAATGAGTAGCCTATGTAGTGTTAATCTATGGAGCCTCTAAAGGGACATGGTTTAAAAAAAGGGCAGAAAATTGCATTCCTTGCAAATGTTTTGCATTCTATTGCAAATTTAGAATCACTTCATAATTCATATATACGTCGATTAATAACCCCTGAACTGAGATATATTGGTTTGATAGACTTCTTTTTAGAAATAGCTATTTAATAATGTGTTTAATTTTAGTAATCAGTAAAATACAGTTAAAAATAAAGATTTTGGATACCATTTCTTAAAATCTGTACAGTAGAATCACTTCCTAATTAATATGCATATAGCGTAATACCTGAATGTTATGGGGGATCACGTTTAAAACGCGTGCCTATATATTACATGCTTAGCGGTCAAAATACGATCAGGGAAAGGGTTTATATTGGGAAGGAAAAGTCACAAATAGATTTGGCACTCCCCAATAACATATTCATGTTTTATGTTGAGAAGAGATGCTATTTCTTTATATTTCAGTCCAAGATCAAAGTAAAATTCAGTGAGCAGCTCCATAGTTCACCTGACACATACAGCAAGCACAAAAGCAACGACAAACCATTTGCGAGGGAACAAAATTATATTTGTGAGGGAATGCAATTTCTTGCTTTTTTTTTTGTTCATCATGTCCCTTTAGGGGCTCTGTATTAATCAAACAGAGATATCACAAAACATTTTATTGTATTTCCCCAATTTACACACTGGCCATGAAAGTTTACACCTGTGTATATACTTTATAAATTACCTTGGATCCAGTAGGTTTACACATGGCTCCAGAGTGCAAGCATTTTTACCAAAAATCTTGTGCAACAAAACATTGTCATTGTTTTTTTCCCCCATCCGCATTGTGCAAAAACGCATGCCTACTCTGACTGTCATTGGAAAAATTCTTGAAGCTAAATTATGTGCTGGGGCACCTAAATGAAAATGTAAGCCACCCCAACACACCAAATGCAAAAATTTAGTCTGGAGCCCAGAAACAGCTGGTTCTGTTTAACTGTATAGCTGTTAAGTAATATAATGTGTTACTGTTTCCACTGCACTGAAATCACTCATTGTCTAGTTCATCATAAACAGCATGCTGGTTAAGAGCTGTTACTTGCATTCATCTAATGGCATCTCTCTGAAGACAATTTTTCTGTTCAGAGCAGCATTTGCTGTGGAGTGCTGATAGCGCTGACCTTTTCATGCTGAAGGTTGTTTTATCAGGTTACTTGTATTCTAGGAAGCTCTTCATATTTTCTCCTCGTCTTCAAATTACACTCTATGAAAATATTAAGCCTGCTTTGCTCCAATTACCAATAATCATGAATTGTGACGGCTGCAGTTCTGTGGACTTTTCTTCTGTAATGCTCATTACTGTGATAGCATACTATGTAACATAAGTCTAGTGTATCACATGATATCAGATGTTGGTTTTAAAGCATTTTAATAAGTAAATGGGCAAGTGCTGAGCCCCAGACCTGTATGTGTATTAACATATCTTGAATCGAAACCAAGCCATTTTCCAAAAAACACTGTTCACTTTTAGCTGACCAACATGTACAGAGAAGTGATAAGCTACAAACAGAAAACTTTTCAATCCTTCCAGCCAAGATACAGACATGTATTTTATGAAAAATGTAACACGTAGCTAAATTATCTAAGGCTTTCAATAAAATGGGCTTAACGGATAAACTCTCACACTGTTTCTAGCTGAAATGGTTGGCTGAAATACACACCCATTAACTTCAGACTAAGGGACTTAACAGACAGGCCTTGTGAATGGCTGAAGAAATCCCATAATGTATTCCGATGTGCACAGGATGTGCATCAGTCAGACATTTTTTGTACTGTATGTGAGCAATAAGGCCTGCTTTCCTGCTGTTGCTGAAACTGCTCACTTTTAAATAGTAATAAACCAGATTAGACACATAAGTTCTTAAGCCTTGTTCGTTACTGGCTAATGGGCAACTGTCACCACCATGCTCCACTGTGTGTTTGGTGTTCTTTCGGCAACAGACATCGTTGTTTTGGTGCCGAACAAATCTTTTAAATTCCTGGCCGAAAAGTTTGACCTTGGTCTCTATGTTTTTTGCTTGCCACCTTACCCCACAGCCCTGACCTATTAAGAACATGGGAGATTTTTCTCACATGTTGTACACAACCAGTACTTGTCAGAAATTCTTGCAGCTCCTTTATTATTGTTGTAGTTTTCTTCTTTTCAACAATTTTGGAGAGACTTCCAGTACCTGGTCATGCCATATTTTACTCACCTGTTGATGACCACTGTGTTCCATGGTATATCTATTGCATTGTAATTTTTTTCGTACCCTTCTCCTGGCTAAAACCTTTCAGCCATGATATCCCTTTGGTGCTTTATAAGCTATTTGTGGACCATGGCTATTGTTTAGGATGCAAGTAAATATGAGGAAAATCCTACTACAACAGATTAACCTAATATGGAGTTAATTAGAGTCAATTTAATTGGTAGCATATTTTTTCCCCATTTAAATGACTTTTTCAACACAGAGACCTTTGGTCACATTTAGTGTAGAAATAAAACTGAGAATACATTTTTTTTTTAAACATCAGAGGAAAAAAACTTTACATTCACTGTATATAATCTTACATAGGATGAACTGTGAACTATTTTGCATTACTGTGTTTTTCCCACAGAAGGAATGTGACCTCCGCAATTAACCCATCCACGCAGTAAAACACACACACCAGTGAACACTTGGGGGCAGTGAATACACTTGCCCAGAGCGGGGGGCAGCCCCAAACCACGGCGCTCGGGGAGCAGTTAGGGGAGTTAGGTGCCTTGCTCAAGGGCACCTCAGTCATGTCTTGCCCTGGGTGGGGATCGAACCCGCAACCTTCCAGTCACGAGACCGGTTCCCTAACCACTAGGCCACAGCTGCCCCTATGGTGTATGGATGACAGAGGTGAAAGCCAGATGTTGACTGATAATAGTCTTATTATGAAACATATAATTGAAAATTAAAAGTGAGAGTCTTCAAGCTGAACATATGGACTACATATCCTTCTGTAGGTTTTCAGTCCAGCTCCAAATCATCCTCAGCTAAAGACCAAAACCTTGCAGTGATTAATGTAGTGTTATAGGAAGAGTGAGAGGATCAGTCAAGTCTCCTGTCCCATTAATGCCTGTTCATATAGCTGTCAGATTTTCACATGCATTATATCTAAATTAATCAGATAGACTGAGTCTAACTCATGAATTTAAATCAGTCCCTCCTGGAGTGTGTACCGGTGAAGCTGGGCTGTGTTTACACTCCACACCGAGGACTCGAGGCCTACACAATGAAAGACTAGACAATGAAGACAGAAATGTGGCTCACCGACTGGTTTGTGACCCAACATGGCGTGAAACAGACACACCTCCACCTCTTGGCTCCATACCACCGATTCATCAGCAGCACATGTTCCTGAATCCACTTGTTTTTCATCTGCTGACACAACTTCAGCCTCCCCCATCTTTCTATTCAAGCGTCCTGGGGCTTCTTCTTCTACTTCACTTTATGTTTTTGGTTTGTTTTTAACCGAACCAGCTGAGTGTTGACTTACCGCCCCCAAGTGGCCTGGAGTGAGAATACATGTTTGGTAAACAAAGTCAAGTTTAAATGAAATGAAATGAAATGAATCTTTTTGTTAGTGTTCTTGTTAGGAATCTTGCATAGACGAGTCAGGAGACTGGAGGCTTCGGCGCTGACTTGAGTTTATTTACACATACAGAGAGTTGCGTTTAGTACAGTTGGGTTCAGACTATCGACGGAGTTCAGCTTGAGTTCAGTCTAGCCCGTTACTGCAGTCCAGTCTGATCAGTGATTTCAGGAAGGAAACTTATATACATTGAGAACTTGGGGGGAGGAGGAGGAAGAGGAGTTTAAGGAGGGGTGAATGTGGGACGAAGATAACAGGAACAGGTTTGAAAGTGAACTATTTTGCCTTACTGTGTTTGCACACAGAAGGAATGTGACCTCCACATTTAACCCATCCATGCAGTGAAACACACACACACCAGTGAACACAATTGCCTGGAGCAGGGGCAGCCCCAAACCACAGCACCTCAGTCGTGTCTTGCCCTGGGTGTGGATCGAACCCACGACCACGAGACCAGTTCCCTAACCACTAGGCCACGGCTGCCCCAAGGTTAAGGAAGGGGGGTTAGAAAGGAAATGGGGAATAACACTTTAAGGACGGGCAGGAATGGGACATCTCAATACACAAATAGGTGTGAGACCACATGGGGTAGTGATCGAAAGCTAAGAGACCTTTTGGCATTTTAGAAAGCCAAAAGGCCAGCTAGATTAAAAGAGAAAATTAAACAGTATATTCTCTCAACACACACTCATACACTCAAAATCCTACTAGAACAGATGAATTTAATATGAGGCTAATCAGTCACCTTATTAGATGACATGTGTACAGGGGGCAGCCGAAGCCTTGTGGTTAAGGAACCCACCTCAGGACCAGAAGGTCTCAGGTTCGACCCCTGCATCTCCCAAGACTCGAGTGAAGTGCCTTTGAGCAAGGCACGTAACCCTCAACCCACCTAACCCACTACTCTGGGCATATGTGCGCACTGCCCCCTAGTGTTCACTAGTGTGTGTGTGTTTCACTGCATGGATGGGTCAAATTCAGAGGTGAATTCCACTGCAACGTGGTCAGAAGAGTACTCACTTTCATTCTCATGTGGATGCAATTTAGTAAAGCCAATATTCCTACTAGTATATTTTGGGGGGTTAGGAGGAACCTGGGGAACACAGGGCACATGGGAAAACAATGCACAGACCTAAGGATCCAGGTCTGGTCTAGGGTCAAACCAGAGACCCTGGAGCTGTGTGGCTGCAGTAAAGACTAACAGATTGTACAGGCTTCTCTGAGAGTGTGGGAACAACAAGGCCACTTTTATTATTTGGGTTTGAGGTCAAAAGAGAAATATGAGATGATAGATTAGAATTTCAGTCTTCAGTTCCTGACATTTACATGTAGATGTGTTGAGCTGATGGGGTGGAGTTGGAGGGCGGGTGCATTCTCTTACAGTATGAAGATGTACTTGTGGATCATGTAGTTGTGGAATGAAGACGCACTCATGCGAACTGAACACATTCTAATGAGTGAGAATCTTAATTCGTTCTAGTAACACCCTCAGGTTCTGCCCATGGACCATTTTTCTTTTCAGTCTAATGGAAAAACATAAAATGCAGGTAGTGTGTGTGTGTCACACAGTTTCAGAGTTCTTGGGTTGTGGGTTCGATCCTTGCTCTGGTCTCTGTGAGGGGTTTGCTGTGTTCTCCATGTCTGTGTGGGTTTTTGAAGGTGCTCTAATTTTCTCCCACCTCCCAAAAAACCACACATAGTATGTGAATTGGGTGTGGAGAGGTGTATATGTGGTACCTTGTGATGGATGGGTATTCTTGCCTTGCATCCAGTGATTCCGGGTGGGCTCCAGACAAACTGCAACCATGAAAGACAACTTTAATTTAACTTTAAGTGTTAAAAAGAAATCTATCCCAGAAAATTCAAAGGAAAACCTCCCGAATGTTTTTTTAATTTATTATTATTACTTATTTATAATCAATTATTTTGTTTATTCATTTATTGTGTTAATATAGTGGATTATATACAGTACTGTGCTAAAGTCTTAGGCACCCTATACTGTGACTGGTACAAATTTTTTGTTATAGAAATGTATTTTGTGAATTCTGCATTATTGAGTCAGTACAACATTTGTAGATTTTTAGAAACTTTTTAGATTTCCAAAGATGATAATAATAATAAAAATAATAACAATAATAATAATAATAATAATAATGTTACATAAATAAATGTTTGTATGTCAGTAAAGAAAGCAACCTATTTAATGAGATTAACAAAAACATATTGAAGAAAAAGCAAGTGTGATGGTCATTCTACGGTTAAAGATTTAAAGATTTAAATAAATTTAAAATAGTGAGACTATGTCCTTTTTTTGCTGTCAGTGCAGAACGTCAGGCTGTGAC
Organism: Duopalatinus emarginatus; assembly: GCA_028565595.1. Lineage (NCBI taxonomy): Eukaryota > Metazoa > Chordata > Actinopteri > Siluriformes > Pimelodidae > Duopalatinus > Duopalatinus emarginatus. The sequence goes on from JAOVVF010000018.1 coordinate 12,380,831, forward strand.
CAGGTGTCATTTTCCGTAACAGCAGTAACCTAGGCTACAGTCTTTATTCTAAATGTGTGAATGTTCTGTGAACATCTTCAGATTACATATAGATGTGGTCACGTAAAGGTTCCTTGTTTCTAAAATAGGTTCTACATGGAATTGTTCATCATAAATAAACCTTCTGTAGTATGGTTATATATGGAAGCCTTAAGAGTAAGATTTTTGTTTGTTTAGTTGTTTTGTCCAGTCTTCCCTGTGATCCTGTACCCAATGTAGCAATAAATTCCTGTTCTTGGCTGACATGGGTGGAACCTGATTTGGCCTTGACCTGCTGTTTTCTTTTTGCTCTAGAGTTACAGGGCATCCATGTCAAGGTTCGATGTAAGGTGCCTCTTTATTCCCGTTGTAAAAAGTGGTCATTTGAGTTACTGTAGTCGTCCCCTTAGCCTGAACTAGTCATAAACTGTAAACTGTGAAAATCCCAGGGCATGATTAGTGTCTAAAATACTTAAACCTGTGCATCTGGTGCCTACTATCATGCCATGGTCAAGTTTACTAAAATAATTTTTTTCTGATTTGTGATTTTCCCATTTATTGTGATGTTTGGTGTTAAATTTATTCAAATAAAGAGTTTGTCCTGTGTCTGCATATTTTTATTTACTCTGCTGGCATGTGATTTGCTGATGGACTGTGTGAATTTGCTGTGTATAATTGTTCCAAATAAAGTAGCCAGTGTATATATTGTATGTAGATGAACTAATAGGAATTTCTGAAGCCATAATGCTCAACATGTCAGCATTTTATGTTAAATCACATCACCTGACATGGTAAAAACTATTTTATTTTGTCAAAGTCATAAAAACAAAAGTATAGTAGTACATTCACATTAATACATTTAAAAAAAGAAACCCTTGTGTTCAGGCAATACCATGAATGATGCTGCCAACTGAAAGGTTTTTTTGTTTGTCATCCACTAGTTTGTGCATTTGTGCACACTGCAGCTCTTTACATGGGCTCTCACTAAAAGAGACTTTAGAGAAGACCACGCAGTCCCCGCTCACTTGTATTCCGTGTGCCTGGCAAAGCTGCTGAGCAAGTGTACACTCCAGGAAGAGAACATCTGCTAACTTCTGGATAGGAAAGCGGCAGTTTCGGCTGTTGTGTCCATGGCTGTAGAGCAGCAGCAAATCTCTCCTGCATGTTACTAGGTGTCTGTGAAGAGCACAGGCTTGTATGAAGTTCAGTTTTTGGGCCAGACGTAGGAGACGCAGAGGGTTGCGCTCCACATAAGCCCTATTAACTGCCAGAGCCAACTGAACCGAAGGAGAGAGACGCACCCTTTCGGGTAGCTCGAGAGCACGTTGCAGAGTCCATGTGGAACCTAAAAAACACCCAAACATATTATTCTTACAAAGAAATCGCAGCAAATAATGACCAGCAGTGTAAAAACAATTAGATTACACACTAAAAAGCTTGAAAAAGTTAAATTTCAGTACATGGTTAAACAGATGCCACACAATATTGAGTTTCTTACCTCAGTATAATCCTGTGTAATTATTATTATTAATAATAATAATAATAATAAATCAATATAAAAATTACATGAATAGAATAATTATTTTGTTATGAATCACTTATTCCCATGTATGTAGCAACATGTAAATGAGCTTTTTATATATTCATTTACTTAGGTAATGGCTATATCCTGGTCTGGGTCATAGTCGATCTAGAGCCTAGCCTGGGAACATTTGTCCATATAGTGCAGTAGTTCATCTGTTCACCCACCCAGGTTATAGAGCAGACTGAGGGCCTGAAATTCCGCCTGATGCTCATGTTGTCCCTTGCTGTAGCATTCCAGCAGCCAGCTCAGACACTCCTGCAGATGTGTGTCATTGATGTGTGGGTCGTAGAGCCGCAGAGGCTCACCACACAGCCGGTATGATGCATAGAGGTGGAAGCGCACTGTTCTCTCAAGCACTGCCACACACTCCCAGCCAGACACACGCTGGATCACCATGTCTTGCCGCACGCTGCGCAAACGGTCAAACACAAAGCTGTAGACCTGTATGACATCCAGAGAAGATACATACATGAAATTACAAAGGAAAGAAGGAATATGCAAAAAGTAAGCATTAAATATTTTTTTTTACACCTGGACAATTCTTTAAAGTAGGGTGTCTCAACATTTTAGCTACTAAAACCCACTTTTTCATATGTCAGCCACAATGCACAAACAGAAAATAAATAACCAAAATGCCTTTTTAATAATAGGATACATGGTTACGCCAATAATGTTATTTGAAAATATGTTGTGAATAGAGAGGTCATAGACTTTTGCGGCCCAAATATCGCAATGAGGCTCTTTATGGGCTGCATCAGTTAACTGAGGCAATGGGTAATTTGTACTTATTACAGAGAAATCTTGTAATCCCCATGATCCACAAGGTACACAAACTAAAAAGAGGGTTGGTTCCTGCATCAGCATTACATACTTGTCAGGGATCTGTTGCAGTAGTGGAGTCGTGTTTCTTAAAGAGGGGTCCAAGGAAACCTTGGAGTGTGTGGGCCTGCAATATTCTAATTCTATTACAGGGCTGGAAACCACAATTCACCTCAGAATTTCACAGTTATTAGGCTGGCAATAACGACAACGAGAATCTAATGATATTTTTTTTTTATAAAACTGTGTTCTATGGGTGTTACATATAGATTGTAATATCTGCATAAGATGTATACATTTTGAAAGTAAACACAAAGTGAAAGAAACACAGGATTCAGTCTATAGTTAACCACATGTGAGTTTTCCTATATGCCTTACCCACAGCAACATTTTAAAAGAATTTGACTACATTTCTTACAATGTATTAAATCCACATGCAGTTGCTAACCTCAGTCCAGGGCTTAAGTGTAGGGGAGGCCGCTATCTCATCCACCAGGTAACACACTGTCTTGAACAGCACATCTGGAGGTCTCAGGTCACAGGGTCTTGTGCTGTCTTTACCAGCTGCAGGACGCGAGTACTCTTTAACAGTGCGGGAGAGATCAGCACGGGGCATGCGCTCCTTTTCTGTCCCATGTTCCACCTCAAAGCAGTGTAACTGCCTTTGTGTTTCCCGCCGACGGACCTCTGAGATGGGACACATAGTGGTACAGGTACCACGTGGAACCGACTCTTCTGGCTTTGTATCGGCCTTTCCACATCGCTCCTGACCTCTCCTCCTCTCGCAGCGTGTCTTCCTGTGCATGGAG